>JAHLJT010004281.1:0-15548 GCA_031308135.1 Acheta domesticus
TCCATATTAATGGATAAATAAACAAGCCTAATAAGATAGACAATGGACTCTTGCATAGTAGCTACACTAATATATGGTTTACCAACATGGTCCCTAACAATGGCACAGAAAATAAATCTTCAAAGATGTCAAAGAAAAATAGAGAGAAAATTCTGGAAATACCTCTAAAAAACAAGATAACATACCAGGCAATTTGACAAAAGAAATATAAAAGACGCAACAACACAAGCAAGAAGACTGAAATGGAAATGGGGGGGGTCATTCAATAAGACAAAACGAAATTGGCCATGTACAACGACTTGGGACCCCAGAACTGGATAAAGAAGACCCGGGAGGCAACGGACAAGATGGGCAGAGGAAATGCAGAAAATAGGAGACAAAAATTGAACCCAAAAAGCGCAAGACAGGCAGACATGGAAGGAATTAGAACAGATGCTTGTTAGTGTAGTGGTTACAGATCTGTTACAGTGAAATGATTAAAGGAACTGGTTCTAAATGAACTTTCTGGTTCTAAATGAATCTTTTGAACTCCTTTTCTTTTGAATTTTAACTATTTCTTTTGAAGTTTCATTTGAGAATATGATTTATGTTTTTGTTATTATTAATGTGTGTATGATTTACGTTTATATGTAATAATTCCCAGCACAAGCAGGAGCACAGGCCCTTGTCCTTAACGGGATGTATAGATGGCTTGGAGGCTTGCACGACATAGAACCATGACGTGTTGTGTCGTACTGAATTCAGTGTGTGCAATGTGCGAAGGGCTTAAAAACACCATCAAATATTTGTATATTTCTGTCAAAATCAAAACTTTAATTTATTGAAGTTTTTAAAATTTATTTAATTTCATTTATCGACACTTTAATTTATTTAAGTTGATTAAGTTGATTTATCTAGTATTTTTCCCAAAATCTTGGGTATCTAACAAAACCAATGACATCTCTTACATTATTAGAGAGTGCACTTTTTCTTTCAATTTCCATGCGCATTGGAAATATCTGATATAGATTATTACGTGTGTTTTGTTATTTAAGGTCGCATTAACATTTAGTTCATTAACGACCACTATTGGTTTTAACGTTCTGGGTAACTGTGAGCTAGATGAACTGATAGTGATTTTGGGGGATGAAAGGATGAACACAAACACAACCATGCCCGAGGCGGGACTCGAATCCGCGATCCTTCGGCCCGAGGATCAGCAGAGATCGCTACAGTAGTACTGGCTTAGCGATCTCGGCTACCGGATTGGGATTATTACAATTTGGTACAATGTTTATCCACACAGTCTTGGCCGAGATAACAACCGACACGTAATGTTTGCCTTTCAAAGTTGGATCTCTCAAGAAGAAATTTTCACTTTTAAAACAATGATTGACCAAATTCTCTGTTTTATTCGTATTATTCGTGCTTATTATTTGTGACAGCTATCTCCCTCTGAGAGGTTTGATATCCTCTCTGAAGGAATGCGGCTGTATTCAACTCCCCAATCCTTCCTCTACAACGATCCGCTCTAAGGCAAAACTTTATAAACGGTGTCTCCATGCAAAATAGTTACGAACATAATTACGTCCGTCGTCAAGCCAGCCTGGAAGTACGAAACGTGTACGCAGCGTGGTAGGCGTTCGCTTCGAACATAACTCGTGTGTAAACGATAACAGGTCGGAATGCATTTAAACTCGCCCGCTTAAGCATTCTCCAGGCGGCTCAGAGGCAGCACTTGTGGCTTATAAACAAGGCTACTTCAACCACTCTGGATTTTGCAACTCCTTCCCAGTCGGGCTCATTTGGTTAAACAGCACTCGTAGATTCGCGTACTCTCTGAGGCATATTGTCGTCAAAAAACAATGAGAAAGCCTGAAAAAAAACAAGAGAACGAAGGGTAGAAAAACTACTGGAAGGGGGAAAGGGAGGGGAAATTAAAGAAGAAAGATAGGAGAAAGAAAATAAAGAAATGAAAGAAAGAAATAAAAAGAAGAATGTTCGACAGTAAACAAACCACCGTAAAGTAGCGAAGTTCTGTAAGTCAGTAAGAGAGCATTTACCGCGGAAAACCAACACTCAAATCCGAATGTGAGACGAGATATTACGGAAGGTATAAAGGCCTATTTAGATTACATTTTCATAGTATTTAAATCAGTGTTATGTTCGCTTTCAAAATTTAATTGCATTTTAAATTTTTCGAAGCGCTTATTGTTTCTTATCTATGATGAGTGGCTACTTCCAACTGCACCCCTGATGAGGAAATTAAACTTTCCGGCCTTCGTAACCTAAAATCTTTTAATTTTTATTTAATTAATATTAAATCTTAGCAAACTAAAATATTTTAATTTACCTGACCTACATCCCATTACTTACAATTAATATTAGATTCAAGTAATGACACCATAAAACATCTAAGGATAATGTATCAGATACAAACATTTTAAACTATAGGATTACGCATTTTTAATAATATCTTAAGGATTTGTTCGAAATAGAAAGAATCAGAAGTCAAAAGAATGGTTCGGGTTGTTAGGATTAATGACAATAATTTGAAGTTGTATGTATTCTTCGTGATCAATTGAAGAAATGCTGAGATTGATCTTTTGCACTTTTGGAGAGAATGTAACTTAACTAAAAGCAAAAGTTTCGTTGAACTCTATTTTGCCAGTTGCGAGAAGAGTAGGACGGGAGTTATTTCTTCTACAAACACAACACTATCAAAACAAATCCATAGTTTGTTGCAGATCGTAGAGTTTCCTATTACTCGTTTCCGACAATTTCTAACTTTCACATGTTTTCAACCAAGCTAGTTTATGTTTTACATTTGTTCATATATCAACTTCGAATAATAAAACTAGTTATGCCTAAACACCACGTACTTTCTCGCCCTATTTTCACGCTAAAATTAAACGTGAAGTACTCAAATTTTCTAAAATTGTACATGACCTTATTTCAAATTTATCTTTAAGGAACAGATTTCATTGAGGGAAAATATCATACTTTAATATTTTAATTGTAGGAAGACCACGAAAAATTTTTGAATTTTTGTTATTTTCAAAAAATTATGTTTTTGACGAACATGACACCTGCATCATTCTTTTAAACGTCTTTTACACTATTCAACAAAAATTATTTAAAAGCGTTGAAGGCATTTCTTTGAACATTTGAAAATGTCCCAGGATTTCATGTAAAGTATCCTCCGAAATTAAAATACTAAAAAATTTAAATTAGAATATCGGTTTAAAATTCAAGAGTCTATATTCAAATTCAAGGGTCCAAGAATCAGTTAGATCGATGGCGAATGACAGTCGATCGAAATTGGCGAATAACAATTTTGAACAAAATCGGCTGAACGGTTTAGCCGCTATCGTTCACAGTCTGACGGACGAAACATTTTGCCGTCGCTAGATTTTTCGGTTTCAAGGATCCACAAAACGTGAATTATGGGTACACCACGTGTAAGAGGATATATTTTTTTTAATTTAGCAACCTGATTTATCCATTTTTTCATTACTGAGACCCTAATAAGAATTTTTGTCGAAAATTCGCATTTTTTCGTGCAGCATTACAAAACTTCTCTTGTTGCTCTTAGTGCTCAAATAGTTTTTGCATCTCAATACTGGAATAATTCAACAATCTTTTTTTTCGCATGCGTTTTTCTTTGTTTTAGAAATAATTTTTTTTTACACTTTGCTTAAAATTATGTTGAAAAATTGATAAACAATAATTATTATTGCGTCATTGTTACAGTATTGTTAAAATGCATGTTCAAATACTTTTTACGCTGACCATGCAACATATCTATTGGAATTCCGTAGATTTGTTAGAATCAGAAACATTCATAAGAAATTGCGAAGAGTCAGATTTTTAAAACCCAAATCCTTCTTTCAACAATCGCGGATTCAAATGTTCCACCCCGATTGAACCTCTCCCTAAACCCACCCCGCAATTGCCCTTTGCCTTCCGCGCCGGGTCGCCCATTAAGCCGCGCCCTTCAATCACCGCTCGCGATCGATCGCGTGCCATTGGGCGCGCGCGCGCTTCCCCGCTCCGGAAGCAACGCGTGACTTACGCGCCCGCGTCACGCAACGCACCGGCGGCGGCGGCGACAGTCACGCAACGCCACCTAACGGCACGCACTTTCGCCGCCGCGCGCTCGCGCCCGTTTGCGCCCGAGTCTTTGCGACCCGGAAGTCCATTGCGATGATCACGAAGTGCCGGCGCGTGAGGTTTGTTCTTAGCACGTGACGCTACTGGAGCGATTTATTGTCTCGCGTTTTTCTCTCGAGTGATTGATTAGTGTTTACAAGCGCGTCACCACTAAGGTTATTTCTGTGAGTGTAGCGTATTGTGATAAAATAAAGAATGATTTATTTTATCTAATTTAATTTACTAGCTCAGTTCTTTGGTTCTCATGCTCTCTATACAGAGAAGCCTGGAAGTCTGAAATTATTTATATTCCGAAGGAATTACATACAACGTGGCACAACAATAATTTTGTTTATTAAGAATGGAATTTGAGATTAACAATATAAAAATTCTCTTGCTTGATTTCATGCATTAGGTTCACGGTACCGAATTGTCTGGCGTTGTGAAACGATGGCCCCGCAGTTCGTAGCCCCTTGACTTCCGCGCCGAAAATCCGTCTTCGCGCCGGTCGTCGCCGAAGTCGTCCGCTTCTTTCTTGCTGCTCACTTCTTGCACTATTGTTCCACAATTTGTCCTCCTTATTCGCGTCGATGTCCAACTTAAATAATTCAGCTTACATACGCGCCGCTACCACCAGGATGCCAGTCAACCACCAACTCTCTCTAGTCCAGAGCCCCCTTCTCGCCCGTCAACAACCTTCGTTACCTAGTAACCGCGACCGTCCAGATTAAAGCGCGGCGTTTGTTTTGTAATCTTTTGTATATTACAGCTACGTCCGTCCAGATTAAGGCGCGGCGTTTGTTCTGTAATATTTTGTATATTACAGTAGGTTTAATCGCTGGATGTGATGAAGAACTTCCCTTTATTGAATGACGAGATCCGGCACCGAACTACACATCAGCTTCCGGGGATTTTGCCCATCTGAGTATCTTCACCGCCCGAGCCGGAACAAGCTCTAAGCTCGGCGACTGATGTGTGTGGTGGTGAAGTGAACGTGTTGAAGAGGAGCGGACAACGAAGAGGAAGGAAAGATCGCACGATGTCCGTGGCTCGTAGCTATGTAGTTAGGGTCGATGTTTTTTCGCGAGTGAACGAATGAGAGAGTGATTGAGATTTGATTCCAGCCGTGTTAACTATTGAGATCATTAGTCTCGTAAGTATGGTGCGTCTTATATCCGAGTGGTGGTGGCGGTGGTCCTCCCGCTGAAGCATGCGATCCGCACTGACCTACACGTCCGTTTGCAGAGCTTCCCCTCTCGAGGTTCGTCTACCAGTAGAGCACAACCCCAGACGATACAAGCCTTTAACTCCTTACTGGCCTCTCGGCGATACATGAAAATAAGAGAATGTAAACAAGCAGGAAGGAAGAATGATGAGCAAGTAAACTTCCGCGTTCTTCGTGGTTCGTTTGTTAAGGTGCTATTCTGGCGTTCGTCTGATATTAATCATAGAAGCAACGAAAAAATATTGATCCGAGCAGTCGGCAACTAAAGTTTTCTTCCAGTCAGTGGTGAATTGGACCAAGTTATATAGCTAGTGTCAAAAACGCGGCGCTTGTTATATTTATTCATAGTTCAACTCTCGATAGTAAGAGTATGGAGTTCGGATTCAGGAATCCAAGGAAATATAAGCAGATTATTCTTCTCGACTACAAGTTCCATACATACTAATATTTAATTGCGAGAAATAAACTCATTGGAAAGCCGATTAAGTGTCCGCGCGGGTTTTTCTCTCAAAAAGAGATGAATCCGACATTTTTTAGATGTGAATCTATAATGGACGATCGTGCATTGTATATGTTTAGTGTTCTAGCAAATGTTTACAAATTAGGTTGTGTTTGAATAGACAGCTGATATGTGTTACTAAAGGAGTCATTTATGGATGTGCTAACTTCTATAAAAGTAGAAGTGCCTACGAAGAGGAACTGTCATTCTAGTCGTCGGTCTTTGATCATGTTGCACGCCAAAGGTAATAACTTGTTATAAATGTGTCACAAGAACTGCACTTAAATTTAAACTTGTAATAATATAAATAATATTCATAAAAATATACAAAATATACAAGCAACAGAAATCGGAAAGCTTCAGAGCAATATTCAAAACACAGGGTTGATTCAGAAAAATAGAGCTGAAATATGACGAAAAAAGGAAAAGATTAATAGATACAAAAATTACTTCTTCTAATACATAATGAGCTAAGTAGGACATTGAGAAAAACAACTTTTTCATCTGTTATCTTTTTGATAAAATTACGACTTACTGGATTAATTTTTGTTCCTATATGTTCGATTGATGAAAATTCTATATCACATTTTGAGGTCAAGTATAAAAGATATCTTGGGTACTAGTACAGTAAAAACTCTTGAAATGTCTATATTGCGTGCTCAAAGTTTGTTTTTGCAAGTCCTTCTCGTTGTGCTTACACTGGTTCAGTATTTGGTCTGTGCGACTATTACAACTGTCCACATTTTTCGTCGATTCCAATCTATGATGAATGACCATGCAATGTTGCCACAAGTATAGTGTTCTCGTGGATCCGAACAAATTGCGTGTGTACTTCCGTGATATAAGATACATAAGGCTGAAATAGATTCTGTGCATGGGCTTCATTTTTTAAATTGCTGATTCCTTGGTAAGATAAGGGGTTGAGGTTCTTTCCACGCAAATTTTTTGGGAGAATAATTTAAGCCTTATATTCTCACGAAGTAAAACTTGCGATAATATTTTTTGATAACGGTCAGTGAGAAAATTAAAACTATCACGTTAATAGCCCTCTTTTCTAATTCGTAATGCTGCGTAGGTCATATTCGTTGATATGAATCAATGATTAATGACTGGAAGTTTTAAAAAAACACTATTTAGCACCATTAAAATGTAATAATGGTCTTTTTTCTTTTGGAATGTGTAAAAACAGGTACCGATTCCATTTAACCCGTCTGGGCAAACACAATGGGATCATAAACCAGTGGGTAAACAATCACGTTCACAATATGTCAGCTCTTATTTTTTCAATATGGTGTATTGCTTGACAGTTTCTTTCTCTATTCTCTCAGCACAATTCTGGCAAACGCAAGCGCCTGGAATTCTAATCCACCAAGAATAGCTGTCACAGATAAAATTCGTTGGTTAATATTTTTTCAGGAATGGTAATTGTTGGGCTTACCAATTCTGAAGGTCTGAGTCTCATAACTGTGTTTCTGGCACAGTTCCCTACCCCAAAGCAGATGAAATTCAATATTTTGGTTAAAACCCGCTTCAGTGCCCTGCATGTCACATCCTTTGTTAAACTTGGACTCCCTTATGTTGGATATTAATTATTGGGTGTTTTGTATGTATTGTGTATTCTATTTGATTTTATCATAAAAGCAAATGCAGTAAAACTTGCTGAATGCGGAACGTGTATAATACGAAATCTGTCCAATTGTGAACAGAAAGCCGAGGTCCTGGAAAACTTATCAGTAAACTTCTACATTATTTCATTGTGTAATGCGGGATCTGTCCAACGTAGAAACGGACACAAATATCATCGATATTTTGGATCAAAAAGTTCTTAAAGTGGAAACGCATTCATATTTCTGGCATTCTCCTCGAGCATTGTTTGCAGGCGCCCGGCTCGCGAGCTCAGGTAAGGGTGAAAGCATTTCGCACAGGCGTCACAGGGGATTTCTGAAATTTTTTGTTCAATTTTGGACTATTCGTGGAAAGGATAATGACGTGCTGGGTTTTGTTATGAAGGGAAGAGGAAGCTCATCGTCACAGTAGAAAGAGGGAAATTGTCGGCAATATAAATTGAAGAATCCTAGTGTGAAAATGGCTTAAATCGTACGTGTCTTTCTCGCTAAACAATAATTGAAGCTAAGACAGAGACAAACTGTCAGTACGGGAATTAATGTTTAAGTTAAAATGTGGCAAAACGGAAATTTATGATTCGCTGAAGCACAAGGAGAGAATAATGAAACAGTGATGCAAGGAAATGATGAAATGAAGAGAACAGCAAAGAAAACCTGCAATGAAGTGTACGAAATAGTGTGGAATTGGTTACGAGTGCAAGATGTACTGAAGTAGGAGTGTTTTAAAAATAGTGTTTGTAATACTATGTATGCACACCATTCACAATAAATCAACAATATAAATGTATCAAAATTGTTTGTGAGTGAACTTGTTCTTCAAGGTGAGTAAATAGAAGAATTTCCTTTGAGGTGTAGGTTGTTGTGCTATATTTCAGAGACTTTTTGCTTCATTTGTATAATGCGGAATCTTGTTCTAATGCGGAAAAAATCTGATTCCTCGAAGCTTCTCATTGAGCAAGTTTTACTGTATGTAGATTTAGTTGTAAATATGTATTAGTGCACTTCACTTGTTTATTGATGTACTAACTTGTGTGTAGAATAAATGCTGTACATTGAAATGTAAACATGATTAAGTGTAATTCCGATAACAAGTAAAACCTTACCCCTCCTTTTCCCCCCTTTCAGCACTGCGAGGATCGAATCATCTTTCCCTTCCCCTACTCTCTGCTTGACTTGACAAGTAGTGGGCCACACCATGATGGAGGAATTGCTACATTCGTTGCCCGCAGCTAAGCGCTGGCGTTGCGGCGTGCCAAATGGGCCGCTCACTTAAACAGCCCTGCTCTAACTTCCGGGCAAGCACAAGCGTCTGTGACCACAACCCGGCAAATAGTACTGAGATGAATGAAATATTCTCTGAAGAGAATTCTAGCGACCGTCTGCTCTGATCGGTAGTTTTCTGTGGTTTCTCCGATCAACACTAGGAGAATAACTGAGCAGTTCCAGAATCATATTATTTCAGTCTTCGGTCTTTGGTCCTGTTCTTCCATATACGGAAGATCCATCTAGACAGCTCAGCAGTATTATCATTACGATGGGTCTTCTTTGGATGATATAATCAGGGTAGCTTCCCATTGCGTTCCCTGATGGGACTGAAAGAGGTGATCGGGTAATATGGGGGTGCAAGGGCTAGGATGATGGCGGGAAGTGATCCGGGCATTTGTGAACCATCCCAGTATTTGCCTTATGACCGAGGGAAACTACTAAAACCCCAGCCAGAGTGACCAGCCCGGGATCGAACCCGGATCTCTCGACTGCGAAGTCAGCGCGCTACGCACTGAGCCACCTCGCTCCGTTTCATTTCAGTACCATCCTTCAAATTAACAATTCTTTCGTTTCAATTTGTCCTGTGCAGTGATGCTGGAGGTATCAGCGATTGCGGATTCCCACAGGTTTAAGTAGCTCAGGACATCAACTGATGTCACTGCAGCGTCTCTGCGAGGTGCTGGGGTTCGAGTCCCGACGGTGGCAGCATTTTCGATACTAGCTAGATACTTAGGTCGAATTCAGTACCGGTCTGGAGGAAAATTCTGGCGGCCGGCTGCTCTGATAGGTAGTTATTCGAGGTTTCTCCAATCAACACCAGGCGAATGCCGGAGCAGTATCCTAACAAACGGGCCACGCGCGATCTTTCCGAGGGAAGGGGTCAAGTCGGATGACGCAGTACGTGATCGGACGGCACGGGATGGACCCTCTCCCCTTGACCCCCTCCCGCGGATGACGGGCGGCTTGTAATTGGTCGGCTCTTTCAGCCAATCGTACTCGGCACTCACCCATTTATAAACCCGAGCTCTGACCACATAGGTGCAGACCATCCCTGAATAAGAATACAAGATAGTCGAAATGTCGGCAACACCTTTGGCCTTTGATGCGGCGTCACCCGGGGACTCAACATCATTTACAGGACTTTATCCGCGGAAGCCTACGACTTCACTCCGAAGTGTGTCCATGCGTCACTCCCGGTTACACCTCTTCAGGGTCAAATGACTAATGCATCGCGTTTTGCTCTCCTGATGAATCTGATCAAATATTGGAATTTATTTCAAAAATTCTAAGATGTGTTTCTATAAAACCATTCTTTAAGTAATTATAACGCACTTAGAGTATCTTACGGCTCATACGGAGATGGTTCATATCCTCCAGTATATTTAGGAAGATTACTAGAAAAGCACTCGTCAATGTTTTCAATATATTTACAATGCATTGATGAAACGCTGTTAATTACTAAACTCTTCGGCATTTACATGAATAGTTTATACACAGCCGGAGTTAACCCTAGGATGCATATGCAGGGCCTCCGAGGCCCTATCGGTTTTTATTTCTCTTGTTACTCTGCAATGCTGGAAATATGAGAACTGGCCGGATGTGTAATCTTCAATTGATTATTCTACTTTCATTTGATCTTCTCGCAAAGGAAGAATTCTTAGAAGTTTTATAGATAGTTACTAAAATACAATTCTACTACGTCAATGCATATGCAGGGCCTTTGAGGCCCTATCGTGAAAAAGTCAGATTTCGAAGCGTGGGGCGATAAGCAGGCTTCTACAATGCGTGGTTCATTCTGAGAAACAAGTTATCGTGTTTTTCCATTGTTGACAAGCAATCTTGGAGAATCTTGCGTATTGTTAGTAAGATTTCAGCTGCGAAACAGTTTGGCAAGGAGTGGGAATTGCGCCGTGTGCTTTCAATTTGAAGTATGGCTTTTTCACGTGATAGACGTTACGTCTCAGCTTCAGCTGGTGATTTTGAACCTACGGTGGAAGAATGGTTGATTGAGGAGGAAGTTCTTGATGATGTAAACAGTGATGATTCAGATTTAGATCAGAATATCATCCTTTAGTGACAGATATTGAAAGTGATGATCACAGCACAAGTTCTTGTTCAGAAAGCGACGCTGATATTTCGGTGAGTGTTACTAGCCCCCCTACTGCTGGAACATTTATAAGTAGAAATGGTACTGTTTGGCAACATGATTCTCCAGTTTCTTCTCGTACACTTGCACATAATATTATTACATGGACTTCTGGCCCTAAAAGAGGAATAACTACTTCAACACCTAAACAGGCATGGGACTATTTTGTTACTCAAAATATTATTGATGAAATATTGCTATGTTCGAATTTAGAGGGAAGGCGAATTGCAACAGAAAAGGGTAAAACTTGGAGACAAATTACCGTTGATGAAATCAATGCATTTTTTGGATTATTACTTCTTGCTGGTGTGGAGAAAAGCTGGGATTTGCCAGTTAGGGAACTGTTTTTAGATCAAAAGCAAAACCCTCTGTACAGAGCTACTATGTCTGTAAATAGATTTGAAGATATTAGAAGAGTTATTAGATTCGATGATCGGCGCACCAGAGCGTCACGTGCCCAAACAGATAAACTTGCTGCCTTTAGATATGTTTGGGAAATGTTCATTGGGAACTGTCAAAATGTTATGACTCCTAATGCATATCTTACTATTGACGAGCAGTTGCTCTCATTCCGAGGTAGATGCAGTTTCGTACAATACATGCCCAAAAAACCCGCTAAATATGGCATCCAAATTTTTTGGCTTTGTGATTCAAAAAATTCTTACGCAATAAACGGAACCATTTACACTGGAAGAAAGCCAAACGAGCCAGTACAAAAGAACTTGGCAAGAGGAGTTGTAAATGATTTGGCAAAGATTGTTGAAGGTTCATCACGGAACATCACATTTGATAACTTCTTTTGTAGTGTTCCACTTGCTGAAGAAAATGCTTCAAAAAGGAATCACAGTTGTCGGGACTCTGAGACATAACAAGCCTGACATACCAAAGAAATGTTGGCCATCTGCACTGAGAGAGATAAAGTCTTCCCTTTTTGGATTCAAGGGAAAAGTAACAATGGTGAGCTATGTGCCTAAAAAGAAAAGAGCGGTAATTCTGATAAGCACAATGCATCACGACAAGGCCATTGATAGCAACAATATGAAAAATAACCAGAAATTATATGCTTTTACAACGAAACAAAAGGTGGTGTTGATCAAATGGATCAGAAAGTGAAAAATACACGTGCAAGAGACAAACTCGGCGGTGGCCTTTCGTCTTGTGGATGAACGTTATGGACGTTGCTGCACTAAACAGTCAAATTATATTTTCAGCTCAAAATTTAGAGTTTTATCCAAGAAGAAATGATACAAGAAGATTATTCTTGAAAGACTTGTCGTTTGAGTTAGTTAGAAACCTCATGGAGAGGAGAGCGAATCAACCAAATTTACCCAAATCATTGCAACATGCTCTTCATTGTGCGGTATAGTGCGTCCAGAACCCACCCCAGAAACATTTAGATGTGTGCAACAAAGAAGAAGATGTTCTTTCTGCCCATATGAAAGACACAGGAAAAGCACAATGGTATGTGAAAAATGTAACAGATCTGTGTGCAAAGAAACATAGCCATATTGTTTGTTCCTCATGCTTGTAAAGATATTCTACAAAAATTCACAATGAATAGTGTAATATTATGTGTATATTAACAAATATTGCAATAATATAAGCATTTGTTGAATGGTATGGGTTTAATTTATTTAAATGTATGCTCTAAAGAAACGAATATTAAAAAAATTTGCATTTTTGAGTGAAAATGTCGCAGGGCCTCGGAGGCCCTGCATATGCATTCGTGTAGTTTCATAGGCCCATGCATCCTAGGGTTAACATGGCTTGATTCATCAGACTGACATTAATCGACCTAATTTTGTAATGAAATAAAAATTAACTACTATTTTTATCGATACTTTTTCATGTAATTCTCTGTGACCGAAAATTACGAGACGAGCAACTAAACTATTTGTATAATAATTTGTTTGCTTCCTTTTAAATCGATATTTAACAGCAAGGTCAACGACTTCTTTCTACATATAATAATATTAACATTTGAAAGTACATATTACAATGATATAATGTCTTCTAATGTGTTTGAAAGCCGTCTTCAATTAAATTTGAAGAAAACGATACATTTAAATATTCATATATTTTTATGAATATTTATTATTAGTAGTCATCCTGTTTTATTATTTAAATGTTCATATAGTTTCATTACAAAGATGTACGTGATCTCTAAATTTATTAAATTTGGAACAACATTGATAACATGTTTTACAGTCATTCTGTATTAGTTTTCACACATTTGTTTCAAATGTTCTGGAAATAGATAGGCGTTGCGAAAATAGAGTAGCATTGGTGTGTCATTTCCCTACTTTGTTATATTATTTTCGTTTCTTCGGACTTCTGAGTAGTGAATTTTTTCTCATATATACATTTTATTGTGAACATTCAAAGCAAAATAATAGTAGTGCATGCCATTAGTTTATAATGTTATAGTTTTATTGAAGCGTATATGTTTCGAAAACGAGCGACGTTAGGGGAGTTTTCAAATTTGTACGAATGCAATAAAGCAACATTATAAACGAGCTGAATGTCCTATTGTTTTTATAACAGAATTGTAAATTTATGAGAGAATCAACTTAATTTTGCGAAACAACTTTCTTGTGACGTATGGGCTTTTGGCATCTGTCCCAGAGAACGGTGGTCGGCTGTTTCATTTACCTCTACTCCCCATGATACTTTCACTGTGATGGCTGAATGTGTGATGACGCAATAATTTTTGTCGTAAAGGGCTAATACATCATCGTTTGTGCCGTAAAACGACCGATTATGAACGATTTCTTGCAGCAGGAAAGGTTTTTTTGCACACCAGCTTATAAACGACATCTTTTTATTATTAATAACCCGTCGAGGCGCTCAGCTCAGCTAGTTATTCATAATTTAACTTAGGCGAAGAAAAGAGTTGGAGCCGTGATTCAGGAAATCAAGAAAATGTGCACACATATTTTACTTCGCCCCTTATGTCACACACAGTTTTAACTGTCAAGCCAGGATGGCAAACGGGGCTCTGTAGACCTCTCCAAGAAAACACACGAGCCGCGTCAACATGGGCGGGTGAAACTCTTACATGTATCATGAGAGATCTTAAAACTTCCACATATTTTCAGAGAAGAGGTCTAAAGAGTGGTTTCGTTTCTCAGGCATATTACACAAAATATGGAATAATTCCCATTCTATTTTGAGAATTGATGGGATGAGTGTATTACCGATTTCCACTTAAAGTAGGCTACATATCATTGTAAATCTATGACTTAGATTTAAATCCATGGTTATAGTTCCTTTTTGTAGCCACAGAGAGAGAGAAGAGAGAGAAAGAAAGAGAGAGAGTAAAAAAAAGTTTCATAACAAAAATAAAAAAGAAACAACCGTGGACTAGCCTTTTTATGAGGGGCCGTCTCTTCCTTGAAGCCTTAGTGTCTCGACCGTTGTGTCGTACGTCGTAAGGATCTAAGGAAATCATAGAAACCTCTCACATGGCAAGAGGTTGCATTTAGTTCTTTATTTCTGTGCGCATTGGAAATTCGTATATAGATAATTTAAATCTTCAGTATGACTTAAATCTACGGCTCTGATTTAACCAGCACTTCTTTAGAAATCTAGACTAATAATTTTGGACACGTTTTGTTTATTTTCCTTCCTCATTATGTCAATAAAAATACTTGTTTAAGAAACATACGTTTATGCATTCACAAGGCGCTTGTTGCATTACAAGTTGCTGAATAATGTTAATTATTATGGACCGTTAGATGCTGATGTTGTGCTAGTAATTGTGTCTTGACGTGCTCATTAAAAAGTTAAATGAATTCATAGAGTACGTAATTAATGCAGTTGAGAGAGTTCATTGCAAACATTTTAATTAACACCGCCATGTCATCCAATCAATTGCTACTTTTTGCCAACCGCCAATTTCCTTGAATTGGAATTCAAATAAATTAGGTATTCAAATTACGTATCTAGTTCATAATTCAGCTACATTTTTTTGTAATAAAGTAATTATTAATCAAAATGTCGGGTGAAAACAGAAATAATCAAACATCAAACATCAAAATATAATAATATATTTATATATTATTAAATGTAGAATTACTAAATGCACTTGGTACTACATACACAATTTACTAATGCAATTACCACTGCATCTTAATTCATATGCAGTGATTTTACGTTTTAATTCTGAGTGGAAAGTATGCACTCAGAATTACTAAATCACTCGTTACGTGTTGTAAGTGCCAACCTTCGGCTTTAATGAGTCCTGTTTCATTTAAAGATGCCTGTTCCTTAGACGATGGCCTAAGATTGGCGAGTCGAGATCCTTCAGTTTTCTCTTCAGAGAAAATTTAGCATCATCAGGCGTTTAATTGTACTACCTGTTCGTCCTTTGAATAGTACGCTGATGAAGGTGTTACACTCTCTGAAGAGAGAAGATCCTTTGCCAGCTCCACCCACCTTCTCCACCTTTGGAACCGATGAGATCTTTCCCTAACCTTGTACATCCCCGTCAACCCATGGTGTAGCGATTTGACCATTCATTTTCCGCTGGTTTTGATGATTCGTTAGTATTTACGGGCGTAACAACTGCTAAGGTCGTTAGTCTCGTAAGCGTATTGCATGCTCTTTTTATCGCGGGAGGTGGATCTTCCCCCGCCAGATGGCGAGATCCGGTGT
>JAHLJT010004282.1:0-10852 GCA_031308135.1 Acheta domesticus
TTTTTGTATTTTTTTAACCATATTGCCACATATTGTACGCATATTGCGCGAAACTACTAAATTTTCAAAAAAATGTACTAATCTCTTGAAGAAAGAACACTATGAGAACAAAATTTATTTGAAGGAAGAATATCGATCTGCAATTTTGTAGTTGGAGGAAGACGCCGAAAAAAATTAAAATTTTTGCAGTTATCGAAAATCGCGATCCTGCTAGATTACCTTAATAATTTGTATTTTATTCTATTCTTACAAGAATTTTAAAGAAAAAATTTTTGAGCACGCTTTATTGAGAAAATTTTGAAAATGTTCGGGGTGCTCCCAAAAATTAATGATGTTTTTCAAAATCTCGAGCTTTAACTCTGCTGCCTGACCAGACAGGGGATTCCTCAATTTGGAAAAAATCGTATGAATTGTTAGGCGGTATGTTGTTCACGTACACTGGACGAACAGACGGACGGATAATGGACGGACGAACGTTTTGCTTTAAATTGTTTTTTCGGTGTCAAGGACCTTACAAAGCAGGGATTCTCGCTACACTACGTGTTTAGGGAATTTTTTCTTACTTTAGCAACTAGTTTTATCCCACTTTTTCATTATCAGGGCCCGGCAATGATGAGTTTTTTTACTTCCCGAAAATTCTGCGTTGTTTTTTTTTCGCGCAGCATTACATATCTTTCCCTATTCTACGTATATAACTCCGTATAAGTAGTAGTAACTGACTTGACACAGACTTTCCGCTATTGCCTTTTCTATTTCCTTGGGTCTGGGCTAGCTATTCGCGAATTGGCACTTACTCTTGCCAGCAGCCATCTATCGCCGACCAAAGAACATTATTTTTGAACATTTTCTTAATTATACAGTATCCTACTAAGGGTAAAACGGAAATATTATTTTAGAATAATTTAAGAACACAAAGAGCACGTTCCTAAATGCCAATTTTCTCTTCGAACAATTTGTAGACGTTTTAAGAAAAATGGCGTTTAAGCGGGACTAAAAGTGCGAAATTTGAAGCTCATTTTTGCAGAAAATTTTGAGGTTTTCGAAAAACTTCATTTGAAGCACTTACACTCACAAATACAATAAGTGTTTACAAATTGCCTGTTTATGTGCATAGTAAAGGGGTGAGAGATCTATAAAAAATACATTTTTGTAAGTTTATAAAAATTACAAAAATTACTTTTTATATTTTGAAAAAACAGCAACCACAAAATTTTTACGTCATATTAGAGTGCAATTAGTACTATTGTCGAAAAGTATTGAAGCCAAATTTGGAGTAATTGGAAGAAAATAGCCTTTGAGCTTTTCTGAAAATGCGAAATTTTGAGCTAGTTTCACAGGAAACTGTTGAGTTCTCGAGAAACTTTACTTGTTAGTATTGAAAGACATGTACTTCATTAATATGATAATGCGAACACTCGCCGCTAATGTAAATATTAACCAAGACTGTGAGAGATAAGTTATATATATATATATATAATTCTCGTGTCACAATTTTAAGTTACCACTACTCCTCCGAAAACGGCTTGACCAGAATTTGATGAAATTATTATATGTATATTCAGTAGGTCTGAGAATAGGTTGTTTATCTATTTTCATACCCTTGAGTGATAGGGTGGTCCACCCCAATTTTTTTTTAATTTTTCGCACCAAACGTTTTAGGGCAACCCGCTACACACGGTAGGTATTTCACCCGCCGTACACCGGTTTTTCTCATATTACGCACCTGCTCAGCAAGTGCAGTATGCAGAATCTGCTATTAAAATGTGAATAACACGGAGGGACGGTGAAAGAGAGAGAGACGTTAGAAGAAAAGAGACGGGAAAGAGAGGGAGGGAAGGAGAAGAGAGATATAGTGGAGGACAACGTCTTCTGGGCTCAGCTAGAAAAGTGTTTAAATAAGTCGTAGGCTTCCGAGGCCAGTGGATGATGTTGGTTGTCCCGGTGACACCGCGTCGAAGGCTTGTGGTTGCCGACGTTTCAACCATCTTATCGTGGTCTTCCTCAGGGCTGGAATGCGCCGGGATGGTCAGCGCTCGGGTTTATTATATATATATATATATATATATATATATATATATATATAGTATATATATATAGGGATATTATATATATATGTATATGTTTTTTTTAAAAATAAAATATATATATATATGTATATATATATATATTATATATATATATACATACATTACATACTAGCTGACCCGGCAAACGTTGTTTTGCTATATAAATTATTCCTAGGGATTATTTTAGTAGAAAATAATTATAACTTATTGTCAGTGTTTGAGGATGTGTGTATATATGCATTGAAGAGTCTTGGAGCGCTGTGAACGATGAGGAATATAAAAATAACACAATACAAAAACATTTATATTTTTTAATTTATTGAATTTATTTTTTTAAAATGGTGTAAATCGCTATTTATGATAATTATTTACTAAAAAACAATATCAATCCCTCAACGCAATAGAGTGTACAATGTTTTTTTATTCCATCTTAAGCTAACACAAATAAACTCGTGGCTTGCACTCGAGAGCAGGCCACGTGTAAATTGACCGTGTGAAAAACATGGGTGTGCTCATGAAAAGCCACAAGCAGACATCGTTTGGCTTGAGACTTATTGATAGTCATGGTAAATGCCAATCTTAAAGGAAATTGAAGACTTTTAAAGTTGAACTGGACACATCTATGGGTAGAATAGAGATCCGTAGGCAGTAATATATTCTCACCTCGAATTTGCCATTTAAAATGAGGACTTTGGCAACGTTTTTCATTATAGCCCTGCAAATTAATCATAAATTATTTAAAAATTACATCCGCCGAAATAGAAATATGATAATTGTAAAATTTCGATTAACGCCAACACAAATAAAAATAATGGCGAAACTGTATTGAGAGAGAAACGGCTTATTGTGTGGAGATCTCATCCCTACCCGTGCTGCTTACTGGATCAGAAGCAAGTTGCCAGGATGTGAACTTCCGATTGCGGCACTTAACGTTCAAATATGCGGATTTCTTCTCACGTAATGAGAATCTTTTATTATATAATTTAAAAATATTGGAAACATCAATTATATTTATAATTAAAATAAATAATTATATATAACATACATATTAATATATATATATACAACTATATTAATATATATAATATATCGACATTGAATTACGTTTTATTTATTAAATAATGCGATATTGTTTTTCTCACTATTATGTTTCAGGCATATAAAAGTTCTCGATCACCCAAGAAAAAAAAATATCAGTATTTTTGTTATAAAATGTACTTTCAATTTATTGTTTATATCTCAATTTAATATGAAGCCGATAACGTAATTTCAACATTTTTATTTCAATATCCCGCGAAGTGCATAATTTCTCCGGCTTGAATAGAAAACGCAGTAAGAATCTGAACGACGAGTTCCGTATTCTTATTTTGGCGTATTCGAAACGACCTACTAACCAACATGTTGTCACTTTATTTTGTCCTCTGAATCCTCTTACAGTAAGACAATAAAGAACGGAGTTCACCGAAAACACCTTGATGTTTGGTCATCAATTTTTGATAAGGCAATTGGATAAAGCGCTAATGACTGGTATATTTATTGGTGTCTTATTGCTTTTCTACTTAATCGAATAGAGAGAGACAGCATTTTTGAACATGCAAACTTTGTCAACCATAGTTAGCGAACATCTAACGATTAAAAAATGGATATTTTTATAATCCACTATATGGAAATGCGGATTTTTTTTTGCATCCGCATCGCTTAATGCGGGTTGCGATTAGGTACATCTGGCAACACTGCGAAAATGCTGTACATCTGGCAACACTGGGTTCAGAAGTGACGCCGGTAGATCGCCTGGCGGAGATACTGATCAAGTGATAATTACATTATTACATCATGTAAATCAATCAGGGGTTCTCTTTACCTAAAATTTCTTTAACTTCAAACATATAAAAGACGGCAGGAAAAAATAATAAATAAATACTTCTCTAAAGGACAATCATTTAAAAAATCGTTATAAAATTACCATGAACACATTTTTTAGCTCTTCAACAATTAATCTATTTTCCATTTTGTACAGTCGAGATATTTAATAGCAACTTGCGAAGGCCTAACTAAAACATTAATTAAGACTAATTAATGATTTCGCGGAACCAAACATCACAAATTATTAAAAACAAAGTTCCTAGTCCTAATGTCATTTTTACCTGCAGTCAAATAGTAATTACCGTTTTTCCTGCTAATTATAGTATTAATTAAGTATATTAGTCTCTAATATGCTTAGGGTCCTCAAATCTAACGCAACAATGTTTGCGGAGACAAACTTTTCTAGCTGACCCCGCGTCTAGACGTTGTTCTGCCCCTATATCTCTCTTTTCTCCTTCCCTCTCCTTTCCCCGTCTCTCTCTTTCTCCGTCTCTCTCTCTCTTTCTCCGTGTCTCTCTCACTTTCTCCGTGTCTCCTCTCTTTCTCCGTCTCCTCTCTTTTCTCCGTCTCTGTCTTTCTCAGTCTGTCTGTCTGTCTCTCTCTGTGCAGATTTCGTGCAAGATTCTGCAATGTCCGTCGTGCAGATTCTGCACGTCGCTGAGCAGGTGCGTAATATAGAGAAAACGCCGTGGGTGAAATACATACCGTGTGTGGAAATACATACCATGTGCAGCGGGTTGCCTAAACATTTTTGTTCGAAAAATTAAAAAAATTGGGTGGACCACCCTTGTCACTAAGGGCCATAAAATAGATAACAACCTATTCTCAGACCTACTGAATAACATATAAAATTTCATCAAAATCGGTCCAGCCGTTTCGGAGGAGTATGGTACCTAAAACTGTGACACGAGAATTGTTATATTGAACGACAGTCGTAGCCGTTAGATGACTCACACCAAGATTTATAATGAAAATAAGGGGACAGGAATTCTATTCGGGAATGGGGTCCGGATCCAATCACATACACAATGGAAACTGGTGGGTAACAAGAACTTTTCTTTATTACAAAAACAATCGCCATACAAAATTGGTTGCTTTCGGCGCTCACAGGAGCATTTACTCTGTTCTTTCCCCGTGTTTAATTAGATCCCCTTTACATTTTTACCGTTACCCTGTGGCTTTACTCCTTTATACTAGTTTCAATACTAAGGGGGGGCTCAACTCAAGATCACTGTTCTCTACTAGCTAATTATTTCTCTCCCAACTTCCGGTCGCTTCTACTCACGAAAATCCAGTCTGACTCGCGCCGTTTTATGTTCGCCCGTCCGCCGTCGGGTCGGCACCTCGCGCCGCAGGAAGCCAGCGCGGAGGGGAGCCCCGCAACGCCGCTCCGGCCACTTGTTCTATTGCGCTGTTCTTCGGACGTGTCTTGCCGCGCGCCTCGCCCTTCGGGTAAGTCCGCTTCCTTCGGCTGCGCTCGGAAGGGCGGCAGAGATTGCGCCGCCGTCGCCGCTTCTCACTCCACTCGTAGCCGCAGTGGTCTACTTCAAACGTAACCCGAACGTTTTGACTGCATCGATACGTTGTCCTCCCCAACTACTGTTTTCCCGTTCTCTTATATCACAGTTTCTAACTTCTTATTGTAATTGTCATCGGCTGTTCACCTTAATGGTACTCGATGGACGTTGAAAACTTGCAACAAAATGCTCCCTTCCTCTACACCTGCTGTGCCCACTCCACGTGTTGATCATCCACCACGATTCACCGCTTGTAGCACTTCACCACTCTCTGTACTCCGTTTTGTCTCGTCTCACTCTCAACTAGTACTTCCACTTTGGTCACACACTTTCTTTGTCACAAACGCCTTTCCAGTTCTATTCTCTCCGCCACTGTTCACTTCCTTCCGCACGATACTTAGACGTCCGTTCTCTACCTTCGCCATTGCTCTACTGCCTGGTCCCGCGCTCGTTGATTCGTGGCTTCCGGTTCTTCGCGCTGAACCGGCTCTGGCCCCCCCCACTACGCCGGCGGGCTGGCCTCTGCGCCGCGCAGTCAACGTACGATATGCCTCGGAACGCATTGTTATCGTATCAGTGATTAACAATTCGTTTTCAATATATATATATTATATATATATATATATATATATATATATATACTGTGTGTGTGTGTGTGTGTAGTGGGGTCCGAATACGATTGGTTGAAACAGCTGGCCAATCGTAGGCCGCTCTTCAACTCGGGAGGGCGTCAGGTCAGGCGGCGCGGCGCGTGATCGGACGGCGCGGAACGGTCCGTCCGGTGGTGAGGCGCGGCCCCGGGATCGGACGGCACGGGCCGGTCCGCGGTTTGTTCACAAGGTGCGTTCCGAGATCGACGCGTGGAGCGGCCGCTACGGCAGGAGATCGAACGGTAGTCCGTAGCAAAGGCCGCCAGGCATCGTGGAGGTGGAGCGCGCAACCCGCGTCGCCATTGATGTTCCGGGGCTGTTCTGGCGATCTCCATCGCTTCTTTGAGGCGTCTGGGCCACATCGATCTTCTCTGGCGAGCACCCTTGTTGTCTTCAAACAAGAAGTCATGCCCGGTTTCCCAAGCGTGCTGGGCGACAGCGGAGCGTTCGACTTTCTTATGTTTGAAGTGCCGAATATGTTCGCGCAGCCTTTCCTCCATGGTTCTACAGTTCACGCCGATGTAGTCGCGTCCACAGCTGCAAGGTACAGCGTTTACAGATCCTGCTGCTTGGAGTGGCAGGAGCTGGTCCTTAACCCGCCCTAGAGAATTTCGAACCGAGCTTTTGATGGGCCTTGAACATGGTTCTCACCTGAACCGTCTTCAAAAGCTTGCCAATCCTGTCTGTTTATGCCTCGAATGTAAGGCAGAGCCACTGTTGCCTGTCTTCCGTTTCTGTGGGGCTGGTTTCTCTTGGAACAGTGGGGTGGTGAGCGAGTCGTAGGGCTCTCTGGATGGTGGGCCTGTTGTAGCCATTTGCAGCGAAGGTCTTCTTAAGGTTTCCCGTTCCGCAGGGAGGCTGGCCTCATCACAAGATTCGGGCTGCTCGGGTGGCGAGAGTTGCCAATTGGCCTTTCCTCGACGTCTTGGGTGAGCAGGCGTGACGACGGCAGCCCTTACTTACTGACCAGCTTGTCTTACTGTAAGAGGATTCAGAGGACAAATAAGTGACAAACATGTTGGTTAGTCGTTTTCGAATGCGCCAAATAAGAATACGGATCGTCGTTCCAGATTCTTACTGCGTTTATTCAAGCCGGAGAAATTATGCACTCTTCGCGGGATATTGAAATTAAAAATGTTGAAATTACGTATCGGCTTCATATTAAACTGAGAGTAAAAATGAATTGAAAGTACATTTATAACAAAAATACTGACATTTTATATTTTAATTTCTTGGGTGAAATCGAAAACATTATATGTTAGTGAGAACAAACAGAAAAAAAATAGAGACAATATCGCATTTATTTAATTAATAAACGGAATTTTATGTCGATCTATCAATTATTGATGTTTTCCCTATTTTTTAAATATATGAGTAAATCCGCATTCATTAGAAAGAAATCCGCATTTTCGAACTTAAAACTTCGCAATCGGAAGTTTCACATCTGGCAACATTACTGCTGACCCAATAAGCAGCACGGAGTAGGGATTAGATCTCGCACACATAAGCCGTTTCTCACTCACTATAATTTTCGGCCATTATTTTTATTGTTTGGGCGTTAATCGTAATTTTAATAATCATTTTTCGATTCTCGGTTCGGTGTAATTTTTAAAATAATTTATGATTAATTTGCAGGGCTGTAATGAAAAAACGTCGAAGCCTTCATTTTAAATGGCAAATTTCGAGGTGATATTATATTACTGCCACGGATCCCTATTATACCCACAGGATGGCCAATTCAATTTAAACGTCTTCAATTTCGTTAAGATTAGCATTTGCGATGACTATCAATAAGTCTCAAGGCCAAACGATGTCTATTTGTGTGCTTATTTTTAGCACATCATGTTTTTTCACACGGTCACAATTATACGATGGCGTGCTCTCGAGTGGGCAAACCATCCAATTTATTTGTGTTAGCTTAAGATGGGATAACAAAAAATATTGTACACTCTATTGCGTTGACGGATTGATATGGTATTTTTGTAAAATTATTATAATTATCAATGTATGTCATTTCAAAAAATAAATTACAATATAATTACAAATATAAATGTTTGGTATTGTGTTATTTGTATATTCCATCGTCGGTCACACAGCGCTATATGCCTCTTCAACTCTATATACCACATCCTCGTAATCGTCCTTAAGACCTCTCACATCTTTAATATGCACATACCAGCATGTGTAAACATTATATTTGTGAGAGCATAGCCCGCTAGTATATGCCAACAGCCGCGGCACTTCGCCGATCCTTGAAAGCCAGCGAACGGGACGAAGTTTCACATTGTGGCCGCTGGAGCGCTGGTCGCCGACCATTCGCGACGACCTTCGGGCCGTTTTAATGAATAGGGAAATGCCCCACTGTGATATGAGGCATTGCAAACTCGCGTTGATTTGTAATATTAACAATACTGAAATTATACTTCACTTGTGCAGTTTGGCTTAAAAGAAATGTGCAGTGAATGCTTCAAATTAACCCTCAAATACATAGCATGCGTGAAATCTACTTGGTTAGTGAGCCAGTAGTGATTCTTCTTGACATATAAAAATACAATATTTATTCTTAATTATTTCTGATATTTACTTGTATATTTAGGTATTTAAAGAAAACTATAATGCACATAATGTCTTTAAGGCTTAAAGGTAATGGATAAAAACGAAAAAAAATAGAAAACTATTATTTTATCAGTTTTTTATACTATCTATTTTTATTATTTTCAAACTGTATTTATTCTTTTTTTATTTGTTTATTTTAAGTCGCATCCACAGCTATGGTTATTAGCGACTACAAATTTGTTCATACATATCATTTTCTTTATTTATAAAAACAATGACAAAATAAAAAAATAAAGAAAAATTATACAGAATAATTTAAAGTTTGTAATTACATTTAGAAAGATTATATGTCATTTAGGAAATTACAAGATTTACAGTAATGTAGTTGTTTTTTTTTGATAATCCTCGGATGTTAGGATTAGTTCTTCCTCATGCACATCAATATTCTGCTCGCGTCTGTTGTCCTGAAATAAATTACAGTAGTATAGCAAATTGATGGATGTTGAGAGAGGTATTGCAGTGCACACAAATGGAGGGGGATTTATTCTTTAATCTATATTACACGCTCAAAAAAGTAAAAATCAAAATAGAAGTATTCGTGAAAAAAAATCGCTAAAATAACTGGAAGAAAACTAGTTCTAAAACGGACGACGGGCGCTGTTATAAATAATGCAGACGCTGTTGTAAATAATACTCAGGAAATTTCACTCAAAAAGTACTCCAAATCACTATTGCCTGGTAAAAACGTTCTCACCTAGAGATAGTCTAAAATTAGTTTCGACTAGCGAAATTCATATTGGCGCTCTCATGGATGGTACAAAAAAATCTAGAGATTTTCAATAAGAGCAACTAGTACAATGTAAGTACAACTAGTACTAAGTACAATGTAGACAATATTTCTAACTCTTTGCGTAGTCCGCTTCTAAATTCCACAACAATGATAGACAATAAATCAAACATCAGAAATAACTAGTGGTGCTACAGAATGACACAGACATTCCCGTATTAGTTTTCTATTTCTTGGTCTTTCGCTAGCTATTCGGAATTGCCACAAACTCTTGCTTGCCAGCTACCATCTATCACCGCCAAAGGTACATTTTTCTTGTCATTTTCTTAATTTTTTTCGGTTTCCTATTGGACGAACAAAAAATATTAATTTTATAATATTAGAGAACACAAAAACCTAGCCCTAAATGGCGGGTTTCTTTTAAAATATTTATGTGCCGTTTAAGAGAAAATGACGTTTTAGCACTACTAAAAATGCGAAATGTGAGTCATTTTCACAGAAAATTTTTGAGTTTTCAAAATACTTTATTTGAAGTTATTTTGCAAGCACTTACACTCAAAAAATATAATAATCTTTATAAATTAGCGGATAATGTTGCATATTAAGATGTGAGAGGTCTTTCAAAAATTTTACCTTTAGATAATTTTGAAAAAAAACAAAAAATAACTCAAATACACTTTACGTCATATTAAAAAGTGTAATTATCACTATCTGTACCAAAGTTTCAAGAAAAAATTTTGCAGCCATATATGAGAAAATGGCGTTGAGCATTTTCGTGAAAATGCCGAAATTTGAGCTACTTTCACAGAAAACGGTAGTGTTTTCGAGAAACTTTACTTGACATTATTTAAAGCATATATACTCGTAATTATAATAATGTGAAAAAATCGCCGATAATGTAAATATTAACGACGTTGAGAGAAAAGTAAAGAAATCAAGAAACCAGGACATCTCGTGATATCCAATGACGTTTGTGAGAAAATGTGTCACTTTTTTATTGACAAGTGTTACAATACGAGAAATATCCAACAGCTGTCTCAAACGATCATTCCCAATACATGGAGCCAGTATGTTTATTGAAGTAAACAAAAATTGTTTGTGCTATTTGTGATGTTTTTTCAAGATTTGTATGGAATTTTGAGAATAAACTGAATTGTTAGGTTGCCGAAGTAGGGTACATATTTATTAACGTTCAGAACATCAAGAATGTACGTGAAATTATTTACAATGTGAAGATAATTAAATGGTGGTTATTAAATAAAGAAACAAATCATTCTCATCATTAAATTAATCCTGAAGGTTATATGTGGTAGGAGCAAATTTATTGTGAAAGCTGTACAAACTTCCAAGGTTTGTGTGAAAAGGAAACCTTCAAAAATATATTAAGCCAACTTTTGCAAAGAACCAGTTTCC
>JAHLJT010004284.1:0-36203 GCA_031308135.1 Acheta domesticus
TACAGGGTCTTTAGTTTATCTTGCAACTCATGTCTGAGAGCACTTGTTCTTGTTTTGGTAATTTGGCAACCGCGTCTCTTTTACACCTTTCAAGACAGCCGTGCCTGGCACGTCGGGACAGCAGAGGAGGCAACCGTCAGGTCATAAGCTGCAGCAAGTTTCCTGTTTCTTTGTTGATCCCATTCAAGAGTGTCGGCGGGCAGGTACACAGCTCTCATGCCGAAATCTTTTCACGCTGCACAGAGTGGGTGGGGTGGGGTGGGCTGAGGCATGAGCGTGGAAACAAAACGTCTCTTTAAGCAATTCTGCCCAGTATGCTGAAGAAACAAAACTGTAATATTAATGTGGAGGGGAGTTATCAATTTATTTACAGCAATGTAACAATAATTATTTAAGTAAAGCCAGCTCAGAGAGAAATCGAAAAGATATATCGTGAAATTTTACCGCCTAGATCTTCATTTTATAACAGTAATAATAATGTATTATTATTATTATTATTATTATTATTATTATTATTATGGAATCTGCATATTAAGCAAATAAGAAAACTTTAGTAACAGACAATAAACATACCTATAGAGCGTCCAAGCATTTGAATGCAGTACGGAGCCTTATGGAGTATTGTCCTCTCTTTCTATCCAATACAATTTTACATAAGACTCTCTTTCTATCGCAAGCTGTGTTGCCAATTCACAAGGCTCGGTGTTATTCGGTTCGTCCATTCTGTTTCACGCGCAAATATTTAACATGTTTACCAAACGATAGCTTCAATTGTGTTGATCTTAGACCACTGAGTTTTTTACCAGTTATTCTTAAAACTCTTATGAATATTATGGTTATTTTGTAATTGAGTTTAATGGTTTAGTTTCGAAGAAATTAATTATAAATTAGAGCCAAGTGTTTATTTCTACATTTTGACGTCCTTAAATTTTCACCATGTGAGAAACTTTTTTAATATTGAAGAAAACCCCAAACTTCCAGCGGATGAAATGACACGGGAAGTCCAAATTTTCATATGAGGCCAACCACGTTTCTATATGAATAATGGTTTTTGAGTTAGACGGTGATAATGGCCATGTTTTAGTGCGCTCGGAACGAACATGTCGTTGGTCGGAGGTCTTCAACACGTCTTAGCGATTCGTAACAGGCGATGGGGAAAGGAAATATAGAGTATTTATTTTTGAATTTCACTTATTACTAAAAGTGAAATACAAATTAACGTATCTAAAAACTGAATTAGAAATATTACAATTGAGGAGCGTTCATGCAAAAAAAAAAAAAATGTTCATCGGGAAAAATATTTTTAGTTCTTTATCATTTCTATACAGGTCAAAAAGGGGTATATTAGTTACAGAAATTGTTGTAGTAGATTTGTCTGTTTGGAGAAATAAAATATTTGTACATAACCTGCAGTAAAATAATTTTTCCCAATCAAATATGATAATAGTAGCCCTATTTTATGCAAAATCCAACATGTCCACAGGTGCTTCGGCCAAAAGCAAATGTGTCAAATTTTCCAAGCAAAAGCAAACATGTCCAACTTTTAATCTGGAATATCGTCATAATTATAAATAACTGATTTGATAGCAGTATTCGCAGACATTTCTAACAATACTGATAAGCAGCAGAGCATATTATATTGCTTGGAAACGCGATAACTTGTAAACAATCAGTTTTTCTCTATTTCTGAAAAATCTGATTTGGCATGTTATTTGTGTAAACGCTTCACAATAACAGTGTTAATTCCAAAGTCATTCAACCAGTAATTATGTCTTAAAATGTGCTTTCAAATGCAAAGATGTGGCGAATTTGTAGCAATGTTGTGAAATTAATACAACTGGCAGAGAGACGCGAGATGTTAATGAAACTTTACGAAGCAAGGAACGCCGAATTATTATCAAAGTTTTTGATTATTTTAGCAAAAAATATAACGTTTCAACTGCTATCAAAGAAACGTCTGTTGCAACAGGCTGTTCGGGAAGAACCATTTACAAGCTTCGAAAGGAATCTACCCAAGACATTTTGATAACACCAGGTAAAAAAAGACCTCATAGCAAGCCAAATAAAAATGCCAGGCAGTTCACGTACAATCAATACGTAAAATCTGAAATTCGGAGAATAGTACATGACTTCTTTTTTAAAAACACCCCCCCAACATTAAAATCAATTTTGAATGTAATCACTACTAATAAAAATTTGCCGAACTTATCAAAATCCACATTGCACAATATTTTGAAGGATATCGGTTTTGTGTACGAAAAAAGAGGAAAGATGGCAATGTTAATGGAAAGAGACGACATTATTTGCTGGAGACACAAATATTTGAGAGACATTAGAAAATTCCGGAAAGAAGGCAAAACTATTATATATACTGACGAGTCATGGGTTAATTGGGCACAGTGCTCAAAAAGCTTGGCGAGATACTGAAATTAAAACACCTCGCCAAGCTTTTCTTGCAGGTTTGAGTGTTGGTCTCAAATCACCAACCTCCAGGGGTCCTCGTTTCGCTTTATTACATGCTGGAAGCAGTGAGGGATTTTTAGTTGGAGCAGAATTGGTAATGTTGTGCAAAAAAACACTGCAGATGCTCACGATGAAGTGGATGGAGAACTTTACGAACAGTGGTTTGAGCATACATTGCTACCTAACGTACCGAAGGGCTCCGTAATAGTGATAGACAACGCTCCATATCACTCCAGAAAATGCGAGGCTTTGCCAACGAGCAAGTGGAGAAAAGAGTCTATCAGATATGGCTACAGGAAAAAAAAACATTGCTTATGAAGAAGGTCTACTGAAGCGAGATTTACTATCCATTGTCCAAACAGAGAAATCAAAATACGACAAACTTAAAATTGATGAAATTGCAAAGGCAGGTGGATGTGAAGTGTTACGGCTACCTTCTTACCACTGTGAACTGAACCCCATTGAAATGGTATGGACACAGGTAAAACACTATGTAGCAATGAGGAATACTTCATTCAAGGTGAATGAAATGGAACCCCTTATACGCGAAGGTTTCAAACAAGTGACACAGGAAAATTGGCAAAATTACATTTCTCACGTAGTAAAAATTGAAAATGAGATGTGGAAAGCCGATGAATTACAAGATGATGTAGACGAATTTGTAATTCATGTATCAACATCGTCGTCTTCGTCATCTGACTCCTCTGGTTTATCAGAAGAAGAGAACGTGAGTGAAACATGTGAAGGAATAGAAGGGGTCTCACCGTTACAAAATTGATACTCGTATTTGGTAAGTGAAAATTTTATTACTTGATGACAATTATTTTACAGAAACGTATGTAATATTTGAAAGTGATTCAAAAGTACATTAGAATTCGGCCATTTATTACAAGAAACCGTAAAGAATCTTACATTGTAAAGGATAGTTTGTTATACTGATTTAAGGAATAGTACCGTATAAAAATTGTCAAAAATGTTTGGTAACTTGTATACTTCAATAATTAGTTGTATTTATATTATTCATGCATGTGTTCGACCTCGTCTTTCCGAATCAGCCATGTAAACACCCATTTTTAACACCCTACATGGCATACGGGTACGGCCGCAGGACAGGCAGCGCGTGGAGGTTTCCGCTCATCGACAGGCAGCAAGTCTGAATACTAATTGTCGCACAACCACTACTTACAATGCTTCATTGCATATTGAAATTAATATTTATGAATTTCGAATCGTTTTGAACAAGTCTGTAAAATTCCATATCAATTTGCGTATTTATCATGGCAAGTGTTGCGCGTAAGCGCTGAGCGAGAAGTGGCAACGCTGTCCTCCATAAGCGTTGTACTGCAATCAAATGCTTGGACGCTCTGTAGAAATGTTATGAGAGTAATTACCGCAGGGGCCAAAAGTTAAAAATCGAGGTGGAGCGTAGCGGAGCCGAGATTTTTAATTTGGACGAGGCAGTAATAACATTGTAACATTTTGTGGTATGTTCAGCATTTTATCGGTCAATCTCACGATTTATGCGAAAATTTATATTACTGCGATAGTAAACATATGAATTCTGTTGTTGCGGCATGTTACTATGATATTGTGGGGTATTGCTTGCGATATATCTATTTAAACAATATTCGAACACCGTGGTTTGAAAAAAGATGGATACAAATAATTCTCCTGAAGTTAAAGATAACTAAAGAAATGACGTTCCGTGAGGAAGCTGGCGCGTCGATTTCCAGTGGCGACACCTCAGATCGTCAGTAAATATGATTACCGAAGAAGAGTTTCATTTGATGGAATGCGAGGAAAATGAAATTAATTTACTTAAAACACATTTTAACTGCACTATTAAAACCTATTACAATGAACAATAATTATCTCAAAAACTAATATGAGTTACTTTTATTCTGAATTATTTGAATCTTATTTGTTTTCTACATCGACTTGTTTCTTTCTTAATAAACATTTGACTTGCGATGAATCAATGGTTGTTTATTCACGTTGCCAAAGATGTTAAAACCCGATGCTAAGGATGTTAAATTGCTTAACATACAGATAGGTACACGACTGTAGGGTTGCATGTAAAAATGGGCTAAAGACGCATGTGACCGATAAAATTATTTAAAATTTTAATAAAATGTAACTAAGTAGTACATTAATAATTATTGAAAATAATTAATAAAAAGTAATAAAATATAATTATCTTAAAATGACCAAAAACTGACAGTCTGAGTAAATGCTCAAAGTGACCACCGTTATGAAGAGACAGGCGTTTACTCTTTTCAGTGTAGTGGCTGCAGTACGTTGAAGAGTAACAAGGACAGAATACGTGCTTTCTCTTTCTTCCAACAAAAATTAGACACATTCTCTCAGCCCGAAATCTGAGGGCACGCGACCGGGCTTCGCTAAAAGTGAAAGGGCGTCGAAGGTATTTGACGCGTTGCCAAATTGCAAAACAAGAGTAGGTGTTTCCAGACCTGGGTTGCAAGATACGATAAAGACGCGGTATGTGTGTATATATATATATATATATATATATATATATATATTAGGGTGTCCCTTAAATTTCAATTTCAATATATTTTACGCATACCTTCTAAAAACTTTCGTATTGACCTAATATAGTCTAGAAATAAATATTAGCCCGATTTATAAACGATACCCGTGCCGACTTGTGTTTTTAACTTGTCCATACAAGTTGGTCGGGTGCAGGGCTGCGACTTGTTACAGCGAGTTTCAATTGTCATTTCATACGTGATTTCTAACATTATAGTGCGTTGTTGTTTATTGTGTGAAGATGTCTGTGAAATTACGCAGTGATAAACAAAATATTTACCTTATCGGACTGCCAAGCCACCAGATAAATGGTGCAAAATTACCATCTAATCGACAAGTTCTCACCGTTTTATTTTGCAATATTCGTGAAGTCAACCTGACTGTTAGTGAACGTGCGAATCTTGTTATAAGAGAGTGCATTATATTTTGGGAAAAGCCAGAATTCCTACGAAGGCATTTCCTAACTGCGTGAAGAAACTTGTTGATTTATATTATGTTTGGAGGGAGCTGCAAAAAAAACTGTAAGAAAACTCAGGTGACGTTCAAGAACCGTGAAAATAATTTTGTAAAAGACCCTTGATAACTTATTTGATATTGCACATGCTGATGCCTTCGACAGAATGAAGATAGAGGAAGACAATTTTTAAGGAAGCCAGGTCGACCGGGATGCTTAGGTGGAATTGACAAAAAATTGGCGGAGAAAGAAGAACGAGTTAGGCAAAGACAATTGGAAGAAGAGGAAAGAAAGGCAAAACAAAGAGAGTTATTGACTGTGCATCTACTTCTTCGATAGATAGCTTGGAATGTCTTGAGAATTCGGATGAGGAACAGATTTCGAAGTCTGAACTTAGTACTCAGATTCCTTGCCCTGAAAAAAGTTCTAAAAGAGGCACGAAAAGCTTCATAACTCCTAAACTGGTAGCAGCTTTAGATCGATGCCAATTCAGCATAAGGGACTCAGTTTACATTTCACCATGCGGTTGTAGTAGCGCTTGGTCTGAACAGCGATGATTTCCCTATTAACAAATCTCGATTCAGCGAATTCGTACTCAGGCGAGAAAATCCAGGGCAGAAGCAATAAAACTGACTTCCAGATAATTTGCCTGACGTAGTCACAGTCCATTGGGATGGAAAACTATTACCTAGATTGGATGTACGAAGTTCAAAAGAAGAACGCTTGCCAATTATTGCTTCATTTGACGATAGAGAACAGTTTCTTGCAGTACCAAAATTAGAGAGTTCTTCTGGAAAACATCATGCTAAAGCCATTTCAACTGCACTCTTTGACTGGAACCTCCATGATAAGTACAGATAATGTGCTGCGATACAACAGCTTCAAATTCTGGCCGTTTCAGTGGAGCTTGTGCTATTTTGGAGCAGACTTTAGAAAGGGAATTGTTGCTTTTTGCTTGTCGTATCATATTTATGAGTTGGTCCTTAAAGCTGTTTTTGAAACCAAGTAAAGCAAATTACCAGTAGCCCAGATATTCCAATTTTCGAAAAGTTAAGAGATAATTGGAAAAATATTAACACCGATAACATTGACCACCTCTGAATTTCGTTAAAGCACATATTGTTGAGACAAACATTACATCTTTGTTAACTTTTTATAAGACTGAACTGGAAAAACCTTTTATTAGAGACGATTACCGCGAATTGGTTGAACTATGCGTTGTGTTCTTAGGAGGAGATACAGAGAATAAACTAAAACTAAGGCCCCCGGAGCTTTGCATCAAGCGCGATGGATGGCTAGGGCGATCTATTCTATAAAAATATGTTTGCTTCAATCGCAACTTAAAATTACTGCAAAGGACGAAATGCTCTACAAGATGTTTGCTTATTTATCGTCACCTTGTGTACTAAACCTTGGCTCGAATGCACAGTGGCAATTAAAGCACCTAACCAAGACTTGTGCATTTTGAAAGCTCTAAAAGAATATGAAAAAGTAGACGCGATAAGTTCCAAGGCATCCATAAGCAAGTTGTTCATCATTTATGGTATTTGTGTGAAGAAACAGTCATGTTATCACTCTTTGATGAAGAAGTTGATTCCAAAACCAAGACAAAATGATCAATAATTTAAACAGAGACGAAAGTTCAGATTCCGCTAAACGCTATGTCACATCGAAGGAAGAAATTAAGCAAATTTGTTTAGTAAGCTTAATATTTTCTTGTTTCTTTTTTCAAAGTTTGGTGGCTTAGGTTTTGCTTATTTGAACTGTTTTTTCTTTCTTTCAGATTTGACGCTGGATGATTTTGCGACTCAAAGAAGCAAACAATTTCTATCTCGACTGCAGATCGACGACAGTTTTCTTCGGGAAGATGAATCTTCTTGGGGAGACAACCCTACTTTTTTGGAAGCTAGAAGACAAATAAGTCGTTTGAAGGTCGTAAATGACACTGCTGAAAGAGCTGTTAAATCAATGCAAGATTTTAATGGACTTATCACGGCTGAAGAAGAGCAAAAACAGTTTTTGTTGCGTTGTGTTCAGGAATATAGAAATCTGTATCCAGACTGTAAAAAAACTACACTAAAGAGAAGTTACCCTAATTAATTATTATTATAATTTGAATTTAAAAAAAGTTTATGTTGATCTTATTTTATTTTTACTCATATTTACTTTCTTTGTTGCATTTTAATTAGTTTGGATCAAACCAAAATGTTAGGCCAAAACATCATTTTTTATTAAACTTTAGAGCTCGGTCGGCACGGGTTGCTATCATGCTACAAATATGAAATTTCATATTTAAGTACGTTTTGCAATTTATAAAAAAAGTAGAGGGTATGCGTTTCGAAATTCTGAAAAAAAATTTTTTGCCATATAAGGGACACCCTAATATAACATATGTATAAACATAAATAATTATTATAATTATAAAATAACATATGTAAGTTTTGTTAATTGTTTTAAAGTATCTTACAAAATTGACAATAGTTAACTTGACACAATCACATACTTAATATGTTGCAATTTTAACATTTAAAACACGCTAATATAATGTATTATGTATAAATACACTCACCACCAAGCGTGTAAGTCTTGCACAAAAGCGCACATCTTATTTACTCTGTCAGTTTATTGCCCACTGCCTCCGAACGGCTCCGAACGTGTCAAGAAAACACTCGGGAAATCGGCATCCTGAGCCCTTGGCTGGCCATTTCGTACTATTAGGAGGAGTGAATCATGCAACGAACGCACGCTGTGAGGATGCCGCTGGGTGGATGCGATTTCTTTGGCGTTGTCGCCTCTTAAGATTGATACGCCGACGACCGAGCGATTTAATACAGATCTCACACAAGTTATACAGAATCTTGAAAAATGTATGTCACTGAAAAAATAATTAATAAATAATTATTTTAATATAATTTATCTTGAGATATTTTTGTTCTCGTAATTTTCTCGGGCTACCGCCGGTAGCCGACAGTATACGCCACTGGAAGACATCACACCTTAGCCCAGACGACGCGATCAGGTCGATGAAGCAGCGATGCTCTTCTCGGAGATATGTACTCAAGGCCGTCTGATCCGGGCAACTCATACGCTCTTCACTTATTTAGTTCATTTTCAGTAAAGGAAATTCTTCGTTTTTGTATTCTCGTATTTGTCTTCTTCTTCGTCGTCGTTATCTCCGTCGTCCTCTTCATTTCGTTTTCATCGTCGTCTTTTTGTGTCAGTCTTCTTCGTCGTCGTCGTCGTCTCTCTCTCTCTTCGTCAGTATTGGTACTGGAGTTTAATCAACGCCATCTATATCTAATTGCGTTGATTTAGTTCCAGCATACTCACCAAGATCGCAGAGCGAAAACACGAAGAAGCACGTTTTTGGATATTTTTAGAATTTTATGGCCGACTCTGAAAACAAATTATCAGTTCCCCATCAGGAGACCGAGACGCGTCGAGTGACACATCGTATGTCTGGATTGGTGCACGGGAAGTGGTCTAACCGTGAGACGGAACCGTAAATCTACACGCACACGTCAGTAGTCTACTCAAATACTACATAGGGATACCAGGGGCGTAGCGTCCATGGATGTGGACGATGTGTGACATACCCTGACAATATCAGCTATTTTTATTTTAAAATGATTGTAAATTGTCAGTTGTTATTTTCTTTTTCTGCTACACAATATTTCATTTATTTCAACATTACGCCCTTGAGAATTCGATTCTTTACTAGAATGAACGACTCGGTCTGAAATGCCGACTAGCCCGGGCTGTGAATCAGACGGTTACATCCAGCGTGCCTACGAAAAAGCGGTTGTTTACGAAACTTCATTGTTCTCTTCGGTGTTGTAAGAGAACAAGATTAATTAATGAACATTGTCGTTTTATTACAGCATTTTAATGCATTTAGCAACTATATATTTGTAGTCAATGTAGGTTGGGATTGTGCTGGTTGAATGCACAAGGGTATGCGACTGTGCAATCCACATCTGTGCCGTGGAATGGCCAGCACAACGCGATCCAAAGGGTCTACATAATTATGGAATCGTATTGTTGTGCCTTGAACAAATTATAGCACGTGAGAAACTGTTAAAATATTTGAAAGAAATATGAAAGGATAGAATTTATTTAATAGCCAACACAGGCTACGTTAAGCAATACGTACAACAGTGATATAAGGGAAAGTAGGGAATTCTGTCACACTTTATTCGAGTTGTATGCTTTTTTGGGAGACAAGGACTTGTATTTTCTAGCCATAACGAAAATAGGGGATCATCAAATAGAGAAAAGTTCACGGAATATGTAAGTGAAATAATGAAATATGATAAAACTGACAAGGATGATATGGAAAATTCCAGTGTCTCGTGCAATTTCGCCAGAAATTCAGATTGAGTGTGAGCATGGTATGTCCTATGAAATTAAAAATGAAATTTCTCAAGCCTCTTTTGTCTCCTCGACACTAGATGAAACCCTGATGTAAGCAGCAAAGGACAACTGTCAACTGTTTTCATTGCGTGTCTGTAAATTGATTGAGTTTCTCTTTCCTGTTGCATTTTTACTTTTCCTTTCTTAAATCTTCCATATCTATAACCTGCAATATTTGTCCAAAACTATCACCTCCAAGAACTCATGGTGAGATCTTTAAACTCCAAGTATTCCTTCGGCTCTTAGCATGAACAAGATGCCTTTCAAACTTAAAATGAACATCACAAGTAATAGGGACCAGGGGCGGGATTTCGGATCTTTCATTGGGGGGGCAAATTTGGACGCTATTATAAATATCAAAATATTCGTTTACATGCTTTAAGTTAATTAATTGTGCTGCAATTATACACATTGCTTTCAATTTTGTTAATTATTATTGAATGTTATTAATTATATTAGTTGCACACAGCGGTGAGATTCCGCATTGTTACTTGAACGGTCCGAACTGTTAATTCAACGATACATTTTTACTTTCCGTATACGTAAGTATACACGGAGTGATATACGTAATATAGGGAAAGTTATGTAATGCTGCGCGAAAAAATGGCCAATTTTCGGCGGAAAAAAATTAATTGCCGGGCCGTGAAAAGGAACTATTGGTGCTACAGAATGGCACAGACTTTGCCGTATTAGTTTTCTATTCCCTGGGTCGTCGCTAGCTATTCGGATTTGCCACATACTCTTTCTTGCCAGCTACCATCTATCACCGCTAAAAGTACATTTTTTTTTGGATTTCTAATTTTTTCAGTTTCCTATTGGTAGAACGAAAATATCAATTTAGAATATTAAAGAACACAAAAACCTAGTCATAAATAGCAATTTTCTTTAAAAATTATGTGCCGTTTAAGAGAAAATGGCGTTTTAGCGCTACTAAAATTGCGAAATTTGAAGCTCATTTTCGCAGACAAATTTTGAGTTTTCAAAATACTTTATTGAAGTTATTTTAAGCACTTACACTCACAAATATAATAATGTTTACAAATTGCTGGTAATGTGCATATTAAAGATGTGAGAGATCTTTAAAAAAATACAATTATGTAATTTTTGAAAAAAAAAAACCTCAAAATAAACTTTACGCCATACTAAAGAGTGTAATTAGCACTATCCGTGACAAAAGTTTCAAGAAAACATTTGCAGCCATATATGAGAAAATGGCGTTTGAGCGTTTCTGAAAAGCGAAATTTTGAACTACTTTCACAGAAAATGGTTGTGTTTTCGAGAATCTTACTTGACATTATTTAAAGCACATGTACTCGTAAATATAATAATGTAAAAAATCGCCGCTAATGTAATACTATCGACGTGAGAAACATGTGAAAAAATTTACATTTTTGTAATTTTTGGAAAAACCAACCTATAGAGCAATATGGCTTTTATGTCTTCTGATAGAGTATATTTACCATTATCCCTACCAAAAGTTAAAAGAAAAAATTGGAGCAGTTTTTGAGAAAATCTTGTTTTTGTAATTTTTTAAAAGTGCACATATTGCAGGCCCGAAATTAATTGCACGAAAACTACTAAATTTTGAAAAACATTTACATTACCTTTATGAAGAATTCAATATGCAGAACAAATTTTATTTGAAGAAAAATCTCTATCTTCAATTTTGTAGTTGGAGAAAGACGCCGAAAACAATTCAAACTTTCACAATTTTCGAAAATTCAGAGTTATTCATGAGAATCAGACCTATGCATATTAATAAGTGTATTTTACTCTATTCATACAACAAATTTAAAGAAAAAAATTGGAGCCCTTTTGAGAAAATTTTGAAAATCCCCGGGGAGCTTCACATAAAGTACCTCCAAATTTTGAAGAATCGTTTTCAAAATCTCAAAGCTTCGACTAGAATCAGATCGACCGGGGAATATCCATTTTGGAAGAAATCGTACGTATGGTTTAGGCGCTAGCAGTGTTCATAGACGGACAGACGGATGGAGTACAAAATTATTATTGTGGTACAAAATTAGTAGACAAATAGAAGATAGCAAATGGCTAGTTGGATTTGAATTTGTGAATAGTGTGGGTGGCTTGGCAGGCACTTTTGTTTCATGCCACATGCAATTTTTTTCTGTTTTTCGATTGCATTATCTCCGTTGGGGGACCAGATAAATTTTTGAAACAACTACTCCTGAAAGTTCACTATAGTAGCAAACCGCTGTATACATTTCAACTTCGAAGTGTGACTCCAAAGGGGATTTAAAAAATTCGTCAATATGTGCAAAAAGTGTATCTTTTGCAACCGTTTTTAATTGGTTATAGGTGAGTACAAAATTTTTAATTGTGGTACAAAATTAGTACATAATTAGTAGACAACAATGGGTTAGGTGATTTTGAACTTCTGTAAAGTGGGGGTTGTAGGTTGACGTCAAGCTAGCACCCCCACTTTTGAATGTCGTTTTTTATTGGTTTATAGTTGAGTACAAAATTTTTTATTTTGGTACAAAATTAGTACATAGTTCAAAATTATAGGCTAGTTAATTTTGAATTTCTGACAAGTGGGGGTTGCAACTTGACGGAGGTCCGGCTCTTGCCGAGTCGGCAATGCCGACGGCCCTTGTGCTCTTGACTCGTCTTTTTGATGAACCCTGATTTACAGTGTAGTACAAATGCGTTTAATAAAAGTAAATATATTCCATTTTAATAAACGAAAATATATTAAATGAGAGAACAAATGGCCATCTTACAAGACGCCGTACTATTCAGCCCATTCACTAAGTTCATGTGCACGAATAAAGTTACAGGAAGTAAATCGATTTAAGCGAAAACAATGTTATCAGAATATTACCGGAAATATTATGTTGGTATTGTCTTGGCCCAATTCACGTTTCTTTCGAAAGAGAAATACACAAAAATAACTGGCTTCGACCCACTTCTAGACAAAAACCTGTAATATACGCCGGTAGTTCTTAGCGATCTCGCACCGAAGGATCGCGCGTTCGACTCCTGCCTTGGGCATGGTTGCATTTCTATTCGTCCTTTCACCCCCTATCATCACCATATCATTTCATCTTCACAGTTAACATAACGTCACAGTTAACAATAACAAAAAACAGACATGCAATTCCATGAAATCCCGCGGTCTAGTTAGTAGAATCGAATAAAGATACATAATTATTAATGTCAAATTTTGTATGACGGTGTTAGGGTTTCTCCTGCTCTTCATGAAGAAAACACAGATTATTTTACTAATTAATTTATTAGTATAAATTTCCCTAAATCGGAGAGGAAGCGTCCAAACGTCGCAACCTTCCTGTTACATTTCTTTTCTAAGACTACTCTCCTCGACACTCCTCGCTTCCACCAGTTCTCCCCCTCCGCTCGCTTCCAAAAAAAATGACATTCCAGGAAACCGCCCCTTCGACTGACCCCGGGACGTAGCCTGCCAAATGTCAACCACATGCGGGCTTCCCCTCTCCGGGGCGCTCGGCCCTCCCACCTCGTGAGAACGCCTCGACACTCGCCCCCCCGAGAAGGGTCGTTATAAAACCCTCCCCTCCTCGGTCGTAAGATGGGCCTGGCAGTTCGCTAAGCACATTAAGTAACGAACACTACCCATACATGACGTACATAGTGACACTTACGTACCTACAATTATTGAAATTGGATCATACACATAAATACAGATACGACATTTACCTAGAAGACGTCAATATTGAAACTAGAAATCACCCATAACATAAAAGAACACTTAATTTACACAGAACATTGAATTAATGAAAATAGAAATACACATAACATATAAGAATTCTTAATTTACACAGAACACTTGAATTACTGAAAAATAGAAATACTCATGACATATAAGAATTCTTAATTTACATTGAGTACACACATCCACAACTTTCAATCGTAAGCTTCATTTTCATGAACCGTATAGGAATTATCTCAATGTACGTTAGTGACCTAGAGTCTCACTTCCAGGATACTTGTTTGCACACGTATGTACACCACTAATCAGCTGATTTCTGATACATTCTGCTGAGAGCATCAGCATTTACATTGTCCTTCCCTTCCGATGTTTTATTTTGAAATTGAACTGTTGAAGGAACAATATCCATCTCATGATTCGCGAATTGTAGGTGATTTGGAATGAAGATAGCTAAGAGGATTATTGTCAGTAACAATGGTGAATGGTTTGCAATTATCTAAATAGTACCTTAACTTTTTGATTCCCCAGACTAGAGCATAACATTCTTTTCAATCACAGAATAATGAGATTCCGCTCCTCTAAATTTCCTACTAAGATAGATACCTGGATGTTCTTCATTAGCACTGTTTAATTGGTTCAACACGACACCGACACCTGAGTCCGAAGCATCTGTATGCATGATAAATTCGGAATCGGCTCTGGGAACTTCTAATACTGGAGCAGATACTAAAATATTCTTTAATTGATCAATGCTTTCTGACAACTCTCATTCCAAGTTATGATTCCCTTCCTAGGTTTTCCCTTTGTCAAATCAGTCAGCGGAGTTGCTATGACCGCCATGTTGGGAATGTATCGGGCGTAATAAGATATCAGTCCACAAAATCTTCTAATTTCAGTTTTATTTCTAGGTGTAGGATATTCAGAAATAGCCTTAACCTTTGACTGAACCGGACTAAGACATCCCCGTCCTACCATATGTCCCAAATAACAGACCCGGTCCTGCGCAATTTTGCATTTGTTTGGTTTGATCGTAAGACCAAACCGATCTACCCGCTCCAACACTTGGCGAATATCTCTTAAATGAGCTTCCCAGGTGGGTGATATTACCGCAATATCATCTAAATAGGTAACGACACACGTAAGACCTTCAAACACATGCCGCATAAGTCTGCAAATTCATAGGTGCATTTCGCAACCCGAATGGCATTCTTAAAGGAAGGTAAGTTCCATTTGGCGTCTCAACCAAAATCATGGGAGATAACACATCTGAAACCCCCTCTTTGATAACTCCCAATTCTAACATCTTTTTAATCTCCTTCTGTACTATTTCTCTTTGCCTAGGAGAGAAACGATAGCATTTTGTTTTAAAGGAGGGTTCCTCAGTTAGTTGGATGTCATGAATTACTTCATCAGTTTTCCCGGGTTTTGTAGAAAATACATTTTTAACTCTGCTAGTAATGACACTATTTGGGCAACCTGCTCACTATTTACCCTTTCCTCTAACTTGCTTTCTTTAATCCACTCCGGATTCACCTTCTCTTCTATTTCAAGGATTTCATCATCACTCACCTCTTCATCAATACTGCTTAATAAATCTACATTGTTCACACCTTCTATTCTTTCGTAGTAAGGTTTTAACAAATTATGATGATACACTTGTTGTTTATTAGTGCCGTGGAATTTAACCCAATAATTGGTTGGTGAGATTTGTTCTATAATTTCACCTGGCCCCTTCCATTTTACTCCTAATTTACTTCCTCCCAATACTGACAGAATAAGTACCTTATCTCCCGGTTTGTAATTTCGGACTCTAACGTTTTTGTCATAATACCGCTTACCTTTAATTTTAGCTTTCTCGGTATTTTCGATCGCCAGATCTCTGCATCTACGCAACCGATTTATTATGTTAATACATATTCAGTTACAGGTGTTTCTGATGAATCTGTCATTTTCTGTCCTAGCCATTGTTCCTTCAATAATGTCAGAGGAGTTCGAATTTCCCGACCGTAAACTAGTTCGGATGGAGAAAATCCCGTAGTTTCATGAACAGCTGTTCGAAATGCTAGTAGGACACCCGGTAAGAAGCGATCCCAACTCTCTTGTTGTTCGTGACACACGGTTCGTAACACCTTCTTTAAGCTTCTATGCCAGCGCTCTACTGAATTTGTTTGGGGGTGATAAACTGAACTATGCACTACTCGAATTCCATTTCTTCCAAAAACTCACTTGTTAAATTGCTGACAAATGACCTGCCTTGATCAGACTGCACCACTTTCGGAAATCCGATCCTGGAGAATATTTCTAATAAAGCGTGTACAATAGTTCTGACTGTATGTCTTTTAAAGGAACAGCCTCTGGGTACTTAGACATTTCGCAAATCAGAGTCAGAATATATCTATTATCATTTGTAGTGACTGGAAACGGTCCTACAGTGTCTATGCACACCTTCTCGAAAACATCCGTTACAGTGGGAACGAGAACTAGCGGTGCTTTTCCCTTGTCTGTCCCATAACCCACTCGTTGACATCGATCACAAGATCGCACAAATTTCGTTACATCATTTTGAAATTGGGCCAATAGAAATACTTTTCCAAAGCTTTCCGTGTCTTATAAATTCCCAAATGCGCCACTGCATGATCATGAATAAAGGACAATAGATCATTTCGCAAGCTCTCTGGCACAACTATTAACCCTTCCGAATCATTGTTAGGTGCCTTATATAACAGAACACCTTGCCTGATTATAAATCTATCATCACGTTCCCCGTTGTGTATTTTATCTATTTGTTCTTTCAATTTAATATCTCCTTCCTGAGCCTCAATGAATTTCTCTTTAGTAAAACATGCTATTTTACAATGCAATGGTTGTTCTCCTACCTCATCTGATTCATTTTCAGAATTCCCGAATTCCCTATCACTGTCTTCCTGTTCCTGAGAATCCAGCTCTCTTTCATGCTGCTCCACAATTAACAATTCTTGCTCTCGCTCTTTTTCTCTCTCCTCTTTTAATCTAGCCGCCCTCGTTTTAACCTCATTCACTACATGTTCAATTTCATCTTTATTTTCAGAAGTGAAAACATTTCCTTCAATAAGTCTTTTGTCATTTAATTCATCGATTTTCCTAGCTGTTTCATTCCCAAGCAAATATTTATTAACTTCATGGCTATCCGGAACCACTACAGCTCTGCCGAAAATTTTCCCAAATGATCCGACAATTTCAACTTCTGCCACAGGTAAGAAAACCGGTTCCTCTGCTAGAGGGTTTTTAACCCAAACAGACTCCCCCGTGAAGTGACTTCTATCTACATACTTCCTGGAAATCACGTCAATACTAGCCCCACTATCGCGGAGAACCTTAATAGAATAACCGTTAATTAAGTTGTTGCTGTACCTATCATTCATATCCAATTGACAATTTCTTTTCCCTAGTCCTGGATTTTGAATTTCTAGTCCTACCTTGTTCACTTCTAAGACAGGTTGCACCTCTACTTCCCGAACCCTTTCATATTTTCCAGAATCTACGTCACTTTTGTATTTAGGACAGTGCCTTTTAATATGCCCTACTGATCCACAATAATAACAGGTAAATGCCCTTCTTTTCTCGGCATCAGCAGGAAGAGGAACAATTTTATTAATCTGTGTAGGCGATGATTTTATTTCCCGAGAACCTCTATTTTCTTTTATTTCAAATTTACCCTTTTCAGAATTATTTGTTCCGCCCTTCGACCATTTGTTAATATTCCTCGCTTGCCCTCTTTTTGTTCTATTTTCCGTTATGAGCTGATCGCTAGTTTTGAACCCACTACCTGACCTGGCATCATCAAATTGTTGCAAAATATCAGCAAACTCTTTATGGTTTTAAATTTGGGCCACTGCATCAAAAGCTGCTCTCTTACCTGGTATGGAACTAACCGTTTCATTCTGTCCGACACGAGTAATGATAACAATTCATCTAATGTCTCTACCTGCATACCCTTAACCCAACCTGATAATTTCGTGTAGAGCTCATAAGAAATATCCTTCCAAGTTTGGTTCGGGGTTTTCTTGATTTCGAAAAATTGTTGGCGTAATTTTTCCGGCGTCACTTGATACTTATTAATTAGCCACTCTTTAATCTGTTCGTAGGATGCAACTCCATCCATATTTTCGCGAGTAACATATTCAGCCACGGAAGGAGGCATCAAACACGTTACGAAATGAGCCCATCTCCCTATATCAAGGTTATCAGCTCTCGCATTCTGCTCAAATCTTTGGATGAAAAGATAAATTTCTTCCACATCCGGTTGAAATTTACCCATTTGTTTTAACAAGGATTGCCTACTTTCGTGAAATCTATTATTCTGACCAGTAACATGACTGTCATCTGCAACCGACCTATCTCTAGAAGCCGTTTCAACTTCTCTGATTCTCACTTCAGCCTCAATCCTAGCTAATTCTAACTCTTTTTCCCTTTCTTTTTCTAATTTAGCTAATTCTAACTCTTTTTCCCTTTCTTTTTCTAATTTAGCTAATTCTAACTCTTTTTCCCTTTCTTTTTCTAATTTAGCTAATTCTAACTCTTTTTCCCTTTCTTTTTCTAATTTAGCTAATTCTAACTCTTTTTCCTTTTCTTTTGCTACTCTAGCTAATTCTATTCTCTCTAGACTCCCTTGAAACCATTCCTCATCGAAATCCGAATGACTCTTAATTGCAATTTCAAGACGTCTTAAGGTCATATTCAGAGGCGACTCAATTCCTAGCGCTTCCGCGAGCTCTAACAAAACATCTTTCGATAATCCCGACATTTTGTTTTACAAGTAACAATGCAATACAATAGCAATAACCAGCTGAATAGTAAGCTACACACAATTTGCATGCAAACAAGGGAAGTAAGCTCACCTGATTTATCAGCACTTTATCACCAGATACAGCTAAATTCTGGCGTCACACAACAAAATACTTTAGTAAATATTCTTGTTCCAACAGTCAAGTTCACAGAGTTCGTTCACCGTCGATCTCGTTCTCCAGTAACCTCCAGGTAGCTTCCGGCAGATTCCGCAACTCCCCAAGCCCTCTGCTTGATGTCTCCGTCACAGAAATTCGCCACTGCTCCTGTCACAAGGCACTGCAAGTCCGTAAGAGTTCACAGCTCGTTCACAGTCGTTTCGTATTTCTAGTCACCTCCAGGCAGCCTCCGGTAGATTCTGCAACTCCGCAAGACATCTGCTTGATATTTCCGCTGCAGAATTTAGCCACTGCTCCCGTCACACGGCAACTGCGAAGCATTTAAGGGTCCACAGCTCGATAACCATCATTTCACGTTCTCCGGTCGCTTCCCGGTCGCCTCCGACAGATTCTGCCACTCTACAAGCCTTCGCTTGATATCTCCGTAACAGAACTCGTCACTGCTCCGGTCACACAACACCACGTGATGGATACCTGGACATCCCGCTTAAACAGTTCGCTCACGACAGTTCATAGGATTGGTTATCCTGTCACCGATTTCCAGTTCAACTTTTCACAGATTCTCACGAAACATTTCCCGTGATTCGCGTACATACGTTTCACATAAAGTTGCGGCGTTGCGTACTAGTGCGTATCTTACACACACATAAATACAGTTCCCATACGTTGCACACACTGGCAATACTTCAATCTTCAATTAACGGTTTTCTTCCGACATCACCATCGCTGCCACCAGTTTTCTTTCTCTCCTGTTAGGGTTTCTCCTGCTCTTCATGAAGAAAACACAGATTATTTTACTAATTAATTTATTAAGTATAAATTTCCCTAAATCGGAGAGGAAGCGTCCAAACGTCGCAACCTTCCTGTTACATTTCTTTTCTAAGACTACTCTCCTCGACACTCCTCGCTTCCACCAGTTCTCCCCCTCCGCTCGCTTCCAAAAAAAATGACATTCCAGGAAACCGCCCCTTCGACTGACCCCGGGACGTAGCCTGCCAAATGTCAACCACATGCGGGCTCCCCTCTCCGGGGCGCTCGGCCCTCCCACCTCGTGAGAACGCCTCGACACTCGCCCCCCGAGAAGGGTCGTTATAGACGGTACACTTAAACTTTACACATTAATATATTTTTTGACAAAACATATGTAAAATTTTGTTTTCACTATTTTGTTCTTGTTTCTGAATAAAATAATTACATGAATGTAGCAATTTTTCACATGTTAAGTATAAAATTGAATATTGAAATTAAATTATTTGAGGAAAGTGACGATCAAATAATTTTCTTTACAAATAATGATCAGTGTTAAGTATTAGAATTAAATGATTGAAGTATTTGAATTGTAATTAAAATTTACAGTTTTAATGACATACAAATTCCGTGCATTGAAGTACATAAATATTAGCTACGCAATGTTAAATCGACCAGATAAAAACATTCGACATTCTGGAAAGTGGACAAAACTGTCAGTTTGCCGAACTTTAACGATTCATAGCAATAACAAACCTTTTTTAAATTATGGTAGTAAAAGTTGCTCTGTTGTCCAAAAAAGAACAAAAAAACTTTTTTGTTATAAAAACCTTTTTGTTATAATAATACAACCGACATTAGATTAAAACAACAGATTCCCATTTATAATAACAGAGAAGGGAAGTTATTATCAGTGGCCTAGCGTGATCATTTTTCCTGGGTAGGCTGCAAAGCAGATTAACGTATTATTGACACTCCTCTGTCGTCATTAACGAAGAGATGTTATTTTCTCGATTACCCTGGGGATACTAGAATAACGTGAGTCAATGGCCACCGAAGTTTGCTATTTTGCTATAACTTCTAGGAGAACAAAGTATCTATGAGATTGTCGTCTGATAAAGTCACATTTCCTTCAGTATTATTCATCAGCTATTGATTAAATTCTAATTTGAACTAAACGCGATGAACTAACATTAATTTCTCACCTGTCAGATACAAGAGCTGAAATCTTACTTTCTTGATCTGGCTCGTTTCACTATAATAAAAGCTCGTGCGTTCGCCAGTACTGCAAGAACTCAACTGAGCTCTTATTCTTTTGACGTCGCAGAGATGTCATCTTCACCTATACCGAAAGCCCTCTGACTGAGGACTAGGACAGTGGTCCGCATTCATGTTGGACAAACATTTATTTCACAGCCCGCAAAAACAATTTAAAAATGAGAGAACCAAATGGGTGGACAACAGGCTTATTATAATTAATGACTGATTTATTTTGCTCTCTTTTGTCCCTGTCACTCACGGCTGTCGATAAGAAATTTTTAATTTTATTATTAATAATAGAGTATTTATTTTGGTCTATAAGTAAAATCCTAAGAATCAACTTTCCATTTACAAGACATTTCTCATCACAAGTGTGAATTAAACGAATTACGTGTGAATAGTACCGATTATAATGAATCGTACCGCAAGCCGCCCACTGTTTCCTGACAACTCTTTCAGCGCCTATGAGGTTGGTCATTCCGATAAGCTGGGCTGATTTATGTGGTGTGTGTGTGTGAGTGAGTGTCGTGGCACGAGAAAGCCCCCCACTGGCCCCACTGGTCTACAGTGCCGAAAGGACACGTACTGTGGATGCGTTGAGGGCTCCGAAAGAACAGAGACTTCGTTCTCTCTTTCGCGTAAGTTCGAAACTGAGTAGGAAGTACAAGATGTCAAACCTACCATGATTTTACGCATGAAACTGTTTAATTTCTAAGTAAATATCATTTAAAAGTAAAATATAATTGAAGGATTTTTTTTAATACACAATTCACAGTAACGCTGAACATTATCCCGCCCGTTTTATAATATTGAACTAAAGTTTGCCAATTTATTTAAGCAGTATGGTATTATCTTAGCTTAATAAAATTATTATTCCCTTAATTATTATTAAAATTCTTTTGAAAATACAGAAAAAAGTAAATCTTGTTTTACATAAACTTGAATGCAATGTCTAAATATATTTTTTTAAATATGTCCCAACATTGGGGGGGCAGTTGCCCCCCCTTGCCCCCCCCGAATCCCGCCTCTGATAGGGACCGTCCATAAATAACGTAACGCAAATTTCGAGTATTTTCAATACCCCCTCCCCCCTTGTAACGCACTTCCCTATCTCAATGTAAAGCAGGGAAATGCTGTCTCAGACTCCTCCCTCCCCATTTAGCATTACTTAATTTATGGATGACCCCATACGGATACCTGAAATGGGTTGAAAATTTCATTTCAAACATTTTTGTATAAAGAATGTTATATATTTTTAATAATAAAATTTTTAATGTGATGTGATCTTTTATTGAATGTGAATGATTGTTTAAAGGAGAAAAAAATAGGATAGAAGATATTTTGTGTTAAACACCATTGGTTGTATTTTGTATTTTCAAAAGTATTTTAAAATACTATTTTGTATTTGGTATCTAAAATACTTCTGGTGAAGTATTTTGTATTTATTATCTGAAATACATTTTTCAAGTATTTTTGCCCAACCCTGAGTGATCACTACCCACTATTAATAATTATTATAAATTTAGGTTAATTTTACAATGTATTTTTTTTTTCAGATGATTCTTCTGATTCTGATTGACATGGATTGGCTCTTTCAAAGTGAAAATGAAATGCATTGCACTCCACTGAAGAAACAAAACAAAATATTTCATTCAAGATTTTTCAATTCCTTTTTGCATTTTAATATCGTTATTGCATTGTGTCTTAACAATAAATAAAAATTAAAATTTATGTCTAATTTGTTCTCTTTGTAGAAAACAAATGTACCTCTCAGGATTTTCTTTATACCACTAATAATGTATTATTATTATTATTATTATTATTATTATTATTATTATTATTTTCATTTGCAAGCTGCCCCCACATTTTGGCTTTACATGTGAAAATCTTGGTATTTCCTTCCAGAAAAATTTTAAAATTTTCTTCTAATTTCCAAAAAAGAAAAAATTGTTTATAATTACTTTTCAGCTCTGTACTTTTTGAAATAATTAATTTGGTATTCCTATAAAGCCTGACTTGTCCATAAAGGAAATTTGATAAAGTCATTCATCTCACTAATTCACCTTGGAAGAAAGGAAAATTGTCACAACTTTTCACTTCATTCACATAAAGTTTATGTTGCAATACTATTTGAAAATATCAATTTTAAGCATTATAATGAATTGTGTTTGGAAGAAGGGGTTGGAGAAGAGACAAATGGTCTCAAATATTTTTTGGGAGAATTTTTCTCTCTAAACATTTCTCAAATGCTGAAATACATTTTAAAATTGTATCTTTTGTGGAAAAAGTATTTAAAAATTGTTATAATTTACTTGTTCAACTAACTTACCTTAATTATCTCAAAAATTTTGAACAAATACAATTCGTTTTAAATACAACCAGCCTCCAGCAATATCCAGAAAAAATAACTTTTGTAATTGGTAGTCAGAGGGAAAAGTAAAAGCTATTTTAGAAAAGAAAAGGTCTTCTGAGAAGATGAACATGCTCAATAAAGTCCCACTGACCCTCCTACCATAATAATATTAGCACAGTATTGAACTGAATTGAATTGAATTGAATTGCCTTATTTTACGTCTGGAGACTCAGGCCATGAGACCTGCTCTTCCATCTGACCATGCAAATTTCGCTACGCTCCTTTTACCAACTAGCGGAGAAAAAGTATTCCATGGGCGACAAAACAGGTGATTTGAATTTTGCTCAGAGGTGTAAATCTTTTACAAGCAGTAAATCTACTAATATGGACAGCCGGCTTTACTTGCCCTCCGAAGGAAGGCGTATGAAGGACTTTTTCGCCTTTAAAAATCCACAGCTTCAATTGGGTTTGAACCCGCGAACTTGGGTATAACAGTCCGATATGCTAACCGTAACAGTAAGCATGTGCACAGAGGTGACTTGACCAAGACTAGGAGAGTCTTGGCCCTCAAAAAATTTTGAAAAGGGCTTCACTGCTGTACAAAGTAAAACTTTTCTTTCCTTCAATATATTCAATCCCTGATTTTCCCTTTTTTTTAATTGGCAATTTGGGAAATAGTTAAATGACATTTGGCTCTCCAAGCTATCTGGCAGCTGTGAGAATGGTTTAGCATAAATCAGTTATATTAATTTTTTGTGTAACCAATGTAAGTGTTATTCATTTACTAGTAAAACACATATTTACTTCCTTGAATATAAGTCAACGAATATACTCTTACATAATCCCCTAATTTTGAAGAGATTTCTGGATAACTTTTTTAAATTTTCTACTAATTCTCACTATTTAGTCAAAAGAGAATTGCAATTTGCCTAATTGATTAGAAAATGGTCTTGTTGATGAGAATGTTAAGATTTATGGCCTGAACTATCATTTTCTTTTTTCTATAAATCATCAAAATCATGATTTTTGTCACTACCCTAATCATCTTCACTTGTATCAATCTCTCTTTTTGGTCATCCTTCCATACTGCAATATCTTCTGACTTTTATGCTCCTCTGAAAGTTTTTGCATGTTGATTGACGTCACGCTACCTAAGAACCTTCTCTTCTGTGTCACCAGAGTTTCTGTCTCACAGTTGTTGATGGGCTTTCTTTAACAGTTCTCTTCCATTCTTTAAAATAATATACTTGAAATTAGCAACATTTAATATTCATGTGATCCCCTAAGAAATGTCCACATGTTCCCTTGCATGTTCATGTTTCCAGTGGATACCTCTGCATGTTCCCCATATGATCTCCGTTACATGTTGTTCACAGGTCCCCACATGTTCCCTAGATATTTCCCTCATTTTCTTCCATATGTCCCTTACATATTCTCCCAGATGTACCATCAAAATGTTCCCTCAACTCTTCCTCACATGAGTTCACTGCTTCCTTGTCAATATGGAAATTAAACCGGAAACTCTGTCACTTTTCTGAGACAACATTCCTTCTCATTCCAAGAACTTGGCATAGAACGCATTTCTGGAGTAATCCTCCATTAATTACGCTATTATGGAGTAATCCCCCATTAATTATACTAGTCACTATGGCCTGTAAGTCATGTCAGTTGTCAAGACGGTCACCAGGCAGCATCTCTACATACACACCTCTCACACACGCTCCTACATCACTACTCAGCGGTCAGAATTGGGAAGGAATTAGAATAGTGGTATGGTTTAGGATGCTTCACAGGGATTGTACTAGCCCGTATCAAGCAGGTAAACTCATTTTGTTGGAACAAATTTCACATGAGATTGTCAAACCCAAACCTCTTCGATGAAAGGCAAGTGACTTTGTTCTAAAGCCATGAGTCGCCCTCAAAAATTTAATTGAAGTGGTATTTTTATTATGAAATTCTTTTAAAAATTTTACAGTGGCACTAAGTGTAGTGCCATCCCTGCCAGATGAAACAGGAAGTTCTGATTAGTTTGACAATCCCAAACGGTGGAAACCCAAAAATATGTTTTAGAAGGTCCACCTAAGATTTGTTTAAAAAAATTGCAATCTCCATCAACAGAACTTTTTAAGTCATAGTCTTAAACATAAAAATAGCTCTACACTGGGACCCAACTTTCAGTGTTTCTGACAACATGCTACAGACAGATGAGACTATAAAAAATTTAACAGAACATACTAAAAGAACTCGTTTTGCAGGTTACAATGTAGAAAAGATTACTTGAGGTCATGGGTACACAACACTGGTTTTAAGGCTCTAGAAACTGATATGTTCCAAGTTTTGAATGATAGTAAAGTGTGTAGCAGAATAATGTGTCTTGCATGTGCACCTGGTAATCTGAATATGCCATAATCTCTGAACTCCTATGTTTTTCTGTCTTAAACCTCACTGATGCACTCCTGGGGGTTAAATTGCCTAATCCAGCAGTAATAGACTTATGAGGTTTTTGTTCACAGTTTCTAAAAAAAACGAACAATCCTCATCTTCCTTATTGTATATAGAGGGATATTCAGACTTCATTATGAATGCAACATATTCATTCATGCACTGTCATAAAAAATAAAATATAAATAATTAGTACATTTTCCATTCTATAAATTATTTTAAATGGGAGTGGCAAGTTTCTTTCAAATATTTATAAACATTAATTTAATTTTTTTACCAAAGAAAAATGATAAATCCATAGTTATTGACTGGTGTATTAACACATCACAAATTGTTATTGGATAATTCTTGTTGTTTCCATGAAAAGTAAATATACACTAGCATCTTGTTCTAGTATATTAATCCCTTCAGACTGAAAAATTTACATTTTTTCTTTATCAAAACTGTACTACTTAGGGTGTGGTTGGAGTCCAGTGTAATTGAATTTTTTTTACACATATTTATTTTTAATAATTTTACAAATTATATTGTATATGATGTATCCTGATATTCCAGTCATTATCTGTGAATTGTTGCCAAGCAGAAGAAAAGAGAAATAAATAGAAATACACTGATACATTTAAAACTGATAACACTTTGTATGTTTTACCCAAAAGAGACCTACAGTAAACCTTCACGATTGTAGTAAACCTTCACGATTGTAGTAAACCTTCATGGCAAAACAATGGGTGACAGAATTGTTATTCTTTACCACCAAACATAAAAAATAATAATAGGTCTCTATTTAATACAAACATTTATCAAAAATATGGAAGCATGAAGACTGTGGATTTCAAGACAGAAAATTCAATTACAATCATGACTGGAAGAAAAAGGTCCATTTCTAATCTTATATTTCAAGTAACAATAATTGTTTTATTTATTAAATCAGAGGGATACAACTAAATCCTGTTGCTCCCTTCTCATAGCACACTTCAGGTTTGATGACATGCCCTTTTCTTCTTGGGATTGAGATTATAATTAATTGTTTGCAAACCCTGACTTGTATTCTTTGGATTCAAACTGTTTGACCTTAATAATAAACATCAAAAGTCGTTTGTAGCCTATTAATAACAATCAAAATTGTACATATCAAAAGTCTCCCCTAAAAAAAATTAAATAATTACAAGTTTTGGCAAATTGTTTTCCAGTGTGATAACAAAAATGGTAAGAGACAGAGTATGGGTAGAAGTTGCCAATGTAAAATACTAATTATTTAAAGGAATCATTAAATCTTGGCCAAAAAATCGCAGTACACATTACAACTTGTTTTTTTTCTTGAAAGTTGGTGTAAAATAGCATGAAAATATAATAATCATACAAAAACAACAAAAATAATATACAATAGTTTTAGTTCTTTAGTATTCCTGTGTTGTAACACCTGCGAAACATATTAATGTGTGTAGGAGTGATAATTTGAATTTGGCAATGCAGTGAACAACATGGACTGCATGGCTCATTATCTGTTATCTCTTTATTAAAACCATAAACACTTGTGTATGACTTTCAAGTAAGAATTAACCATCCTTGAACTCTGGTCACATGAGGAGACTTCTGAAGGTCATCAAAACCAAATGGAACTGCAGCTGCCAAAGTCAGCCATAGAGCGCAATTGACTTCGGTTCGGCTCGTCCAGGTTTCGTACGATTTCACACGAAACTTGCCCGTATCACCGGTAATCGCGGGCTGTTTGTGGGAGGACAGGACGTCTTGAGTATAGTGTACTGATAGTGGGTTATAATAGTGATTGCAAGTTCATCACTGATTTATCGTATCAGGTGCAGATTGATTTGACACTGTCGGCCACATTATAAAGTCTGTCTTTCACTTCAGTGAAAATATTTGCACTCTACTTCTTGAATTACATTCAACAGTTATAAAACCATGCCTCATTTTAAACTCGAAACTAATGTGCCAAAGAGCAAAATTCCTTCAGGTTTTTTGAAAGAAACTTGTAAAGTGGTTGCAAAAACTTTGGGGAAGCCGGAGAGCGTAAGTAGCTTGTGATTTAAAAATATATTTGAGATGTGATAAGTACGTACTAAATGTAATTGTTATTTTTTTACAGTATTGTGTTACTACTGTGGTCCCTGATGCCAGATGTCTTGGTCTGGAACAGACGAACCTTGCGGAATTGCTACACTTATGAGTATTGGGCAACTGGGCACTGAGCAGAACAAAAAACATGCAAAAGTCTTGCATGATCATGTTGAGAAATCGTTGGGTATTCCAAACTCAAGGTAAAAGACTAATCCTAATATTTAAAATATTGTGTTAAATTTTTGTTACTGACCGATTTTTCTGTAGGTTGTATATCCACTTTATTGATGCCAGTGCCGCCGACGTCGGATACCAGGCAACAACATTCCATGAAATATTTGGTGGTAAATAATTGATTTTGTGTCTGGTAAATGCTTGAAAATTGAAGGAGCTTGAATGCTTTTCAGAAATGTACATTAGCATCTGAAATAAAAAGGAAATATTTTGTCTGTAATCATCTTTGTAACTGTCAAATGCATCATTATGTAAAGAAAATAAAAAACTTATCACTATATAGGAGTATTATTTCCATTGAAGGGTGAAAATTACAGGTATAAAGGTGCTCAAATACTGCAACTGTGGGAGTCATTAATTCACCTCCTGTCACTCATTATAATAGAAATATTGGATTCAATAAAATTGCAATGATTTTAAGAGGCATTTCTTTCGTGACGCGCTCCAATAATCTCATTTATCAAAATAAATTTAATATTTTAAGTACACGTCAAGGCAGTTGAGTGGTCTCATGTTGCCAACATGACTGCAATGCAATACATAAAGAGAATCCGAATTAGCAGTGGAGGTGGAGCCCAGGCTATAAAATGCATTCTTGCACTTTTTGTATCGAGTGTTCCGGCAAGTAATTTTTCGAACTTGCGAAGTATCGTTCTAGGGTACTTACATACTTGTCACGCGTCACAACAGTTTTCAGGTGTAAACCCTGCTAGTTGTTTCGTAATGAATAAAATGGGCGTCCAAGAAATGGACGTCGTGGTTGTCGGTGTAGGTGACAGTTCGCAGTAAACATAGAATGAACAGTAGCGGAGAAGTAAGTTATAACGTGTGTGATGATAATCAGTGTGTTTTCCCACGTACTAAGTTGGTTTGTAAATAATAATTGTGTTGCATTGAACAGTGTGAAATACGTGCTCTAATAACCTCATAATTTTAGGTTGATTGATCCCATATTAAACCAGCGAAAATGGGGTTGATTTCACCTTACGGAAATCTTAAGGGCTTTGCGACAAGCAGACCACCTTTGATGGTATGTACATTGTGTTTAACAGCATTTGCGGTGACGACATTTTCACTGGCTTACTTCATTCGACATGCAGAAAATATACCTAACTTCGACATACGATCGGTAAGACAAATGTTTCCGTGATTTATTTCAATTAAAGATGAATATATACATTCAGTGAGAATATTAAATGCAAATGAAATAATTCGCTCGTCTTTGGGACATGTATACACGTCTTGTGTGAATTTATGTTTTAGGGATTGGGCAGGTTTCTTGAAATACTTAAGTGACCTTGACTTATGTGTAATAGTAGATGAAAATGCGAGGATTGCCGGTAATACGAGTCATATGGCGGTGGATACAGAGGCAGGAGATGGATATGGCAATGTTTCTATTGCTGTTCTTGCATCGTTGAGTCTTGTGCAGCATTTGAACTCTTGCATAACTTGAGTGTAATTTCAGGTGCTTTGGCTATTGGAGGTATGTATACAGTTTTTGTAATTATCCTGTTTAGTGTCTTTAGATATTGTTTTTCAATTGTTTTACTATGATATTGGTTTTGTTGTTAGGATTAAGGAGTCGATGAGTGTATACCCTTCATGTTTAATTTCAAATGTGTGTATAGAAGTGATTTAATTTTGAACTGTGAAGTACTTGCATTTTTTTTCTGTGGGGTTCATTGTATGTAGACAGAAATTGCAATGTTATCTTCTTTTTGCAGCATGGGATCCACTGTGTGGGCCTGATGTTCCCCCAGGCACATTCCTGAATGTCTCTTTGAACTTGCCTGCGAATCTCTCTCAAGGTCAAGAAGTGTGTGTAACATTTGTCTGGACCTCGGGCACTATTGCCTGTGACCAGGTCACCTCCTGTATGTACACCTGCACCTCTTCCTGCAAATGGTGCTACTTGCGAAACTCTCGGGACGCAGTCGTGCTCCCGATGCTCTTGGAGAGAGATTTGAAGATGACTGGGTTGAATGATGGAGCAATCATGAGAATGGATTACCGGTCCAACCCTGAACTTGCTGTCATTCTTACTATTGTGAGTTTGTTTTTGGTTCAAAATTAGTGGGTTAAAATGCAGTTTGTGTTTTATTATAATTTTGGTATGTAATAGTATTGAAAAAAAGCATATATCTTACGAATTTATTCATACTATAACAGGGAGGATTAGTGTATGTAGTTAAGTCTACAGTTGAATTTTCTTTGAAGTTCCTAAAGGGGCAGATTTTCTTAATTATCTGGGTGGAGAGCGAAAACTGCGTGGATAATAATTCTATACTTTGATTTAAACATAATCTGTTGACATGTAATAATGTTTACTGTATCATCCAATTGGGAGCTTAAGCATCGCTACTATAGCTGTTTTTAAGCTCTTAATTGGATGCCACATAACAGCTGATTAAACTTCAATGGTCTATGTTAAAATCAAAGTAGAGAGGCTGATTGCTGTACTGCAATTTTCGCTAATCGGTCCTGGACAGGAATCAGCTGTTGATGGTTTCATCCATTTGGGGAGCTTAAATGTCACATACATATAGTGATGTCATTGTAGTGACATATAATCTCCTGATTGGATGGCTTGCGAAACAGCTGATTTCTGTCAGAGACAGAGTTGCAAACATCGCAGTATATGGTTGTTTGTTTCCAAAGTTTCTGTACTATCTTGTACAATTCTCATCTTTAGAGCTGGGTAATGGCTTGATCCACATCCCTGGTTGTGGAACACGCACACACTTCAGGATTTTTAGAATATTATGCAGTAGGTGCCAACAATCGTGCCAAGTTTCAAAACTGTGGGATTTGTTTCACTCAATTTGTCTAATTTGACTTGGCTATTGATTCCATACAGTGTATATTATTATACATACATAAAAGATTGATAAAAGCTTTGTTCTACAATTTGGCTGATGTTACCCAGTGGCAGAATACAGGAACATGAAACAATACAATAAATAAAATGAACTAAATTATCCTTTGCCATTACCTAGCGCATGCAGATCGCATTTACATGTACTACAGTATATATTCACAAACACACTTGCACACTTTTATATAAATAAACTTATTCACGTACTACAAAAACTACATACATATGGATGCATACATACATATTCTTATGAACCCATGCATACATTCAAGCACCAATTCTCTCATAAGCATATACAAACAAATAGCGATAAACAGTTTTATCTAAATCCACAGTGTAATAAGATAATATACTAATTATTATACATTTTTAACAAGTGCAGACCCTCGTTAACATAAATCAATAAACAATGTGTGTCAAAGTTGTGTAGCAAAAAAAAAAACATTAGGATAGCAATAATAAAGAGGGAGAAAATAAATCACTTCCACTTCATTTCACTTCCCTGCATCACATACCATTTCACCTAGATATTGACTGTCAATACTTTTTAACTGTAGTCTACACATATATGCTTACAGTCCATAGTATTTTGCTTTGTATTGAAGAACTGCAAGAACTGTATGGGTTGGTATCAAGGAAGAGTTAATAATTTGCAGGGAAACAGGGGATGGGAAAGGGGTTGGATGTACGGAGGAGTCAGATATCCGGATGTTGGATACGAAGAATTCTGTGTTGGTATTTTAATTAGTAAAGTGCTTATAAATTCCACAATACACCCTACAGGAAACTAAAGCTAGTTTGAAAGTTCATGTTTCTAAGTCAAACTAAGAGGGGGATTATATACTTTTGTGATGGTAAAAATGTCTGAAGACTGCCCAAAGAGAGGCGACTTTGAGGTGACATATCAGTTGTGTATTGTCATAACATCATTACTTATATCTTGACTATTGATGGATTGTTAGCTGTGAGGTAAACTAAGAGAGAAGTTTCACAAGTCTGGTGTCATGGTAGGAGACAGAAATAATATTATTCATGCTAATAAGTAAAGAAATTTAGTGAAATGAGGTTCATCCGAAGTAAATAATCAATAATTGTGATTTGACTGAATTATTTGCCTACTTCATCTTTAGCTTCATCATGCTTGTTTCAGTTCTTAACATACTCTTCTAAAAATGTTCATACATTAAGCCAGATCTGATACCCAGCTGACACAGTCCAACCCTGAAGTCTGATTAAGATTTAGTCTATTGAATTAATTTTTGTTGAACTTTTGGAAACCTGTTGCACCTGACAGGTGTGCCATGATGCATTGCTCCCTGTTCACCTCTGATTTGTTTCAAAGTTTTGTGTGTTTAAGAATCTCAAAATGTTTTTGAGATAATAAAGTCCAGACCCAGTAATAATGTGGCTTTATTTTAAGCAGGAGTCATGATTTACACGATGTGTATAGTGTGTAGAGGTTCTGATGGTAGGTTGTGTTAGCCATCTTGGCAAGTCAGTGAATGAGACTGTTATGAGGTGGAGTGATAAAATTACCGAATGTATAAAAAACAATACAATTTGAATATTTATGTTTTTGTTAAATTTTGTTACTTCAAAGCTATTAAAATCTTTCTTAATGCATTTATAGACCTTGTTAATTATTATTTTAGGTCTGTCTTTAATGCAGTTAGGTTATTGTTTAAGAAGATTGGTGAAAAACGTTATCTCCTCCTCTATATACATCTACATGGCTTAATTTGTTTCATGTTTTTGTATTGTTTGACACTATTTACTTCAACTCAACTCGCAGACAGTCAGCCCTAATATAATAATAAAGTTAAGAATACAGAGAATTTCACACTTGTATAACTCAAATTTCATAATATATGATTCACTTGATTTTTTAAATGTTTTGTGTGTCGGTAGATGCCGGCATGAATGTAACTGGCTGTTTCCCGTTCTAGAAAGTCTAGTAATTATGTAATGAAATGTGTTTTTCTTTTTCTTTTCTTATTCCAGAATGATCGTTCGCTCATAAATCTACATCTTATGCATACCAGCTATTTTCTTTTTGTTATGGCCATGACTGTTGTATGCTATGCTCTCATTAGGGAAAACCCAAACAGAAGATCATGCATATTGAAAAGGTACGTGGGTATGTAGAGGGTGTTAAGGTTATGTTGAGCTCTTTGGGATATGCAGGTGCCTTTTTGTCATATTGACATGCAATCTGTGGACAACATTATCATTTATATAAAATGAACATTTTTCTCAAGTTTTTCTTCAACAAAATTGCTCTCATGAGTACTTTTTGACTGTTCTAAAGTATTTAAGCAATTAACTTTATTTCTCGAAATTAAGTTAGACAAATATAACCAATGTGAAGTACAGGAAATTGTGAATACTGTCAAAATTGATGTCAAAAAAGAAACCATTAATTTAATTATCAAGTGTGAAGATGCAGTATATCATAGGCATTTCACTAATAGAGAAAATTAAAATTTGAATGCAAAAAACTTAGTAATGGTCTGACATGAGCATGTTGGTTCATCAATGAAGAATGTGAGATTCTTAGGTTTATTGAAACAGAATTCCAAGATAAATGGAAAACTCAGTGAAGGGGGGTGGTATTTAATTAATGTTTTGTTTTGAAAAGGTTTGATTTAACTTAAAGTTTGATATTTGTTACATCTGGTATACATGAGTGTGTTGGTGTCTATGCATGTTTTTATCTTGTATAGCTGAGAAGACCAAGAGAAAATCGTATAATCGTATCAGAACTTTGATCTTGTGCATTCTATAACAAATTGCATTGCCTTATGAAGTGAGAATAATTTGTATTAAACTAGTTTTTATTAAAATGTTAATTTTTATGTTTTTATCCTAATAAGTCTCATTAGTAAATTATAATATGTTAGGAATAATTGAAACCTGGTTCCACATGTGGATATTTATTGTAAATTGTGAATTCTTTATACTTAATAATATATAAAATAATAATAAAGGACATTTTCTTAGTCATTAGAGAGAAAAATTTGAATAAAGAGGAAAATACATTTCTTGTTTTGTTTTGTAGGTTACCTTGGATCCATGATGTTCCAGAGAAAGGCCGTGAAGAAAGCAATGCTCTGTTGGAAACTAGTCCACTGTGAAGGGAAATTTTTGTTTCCTTGATTATCTGCTTTTAATTTCAATATGCCATATTGGTTGACCAGGAATAATAAGCAGTTGCTGTTTATGTACAGTGGCCTGTGTCGCAATTTTACTACCTGCAGAACAGGATGTCTTGAAAGAACTTGTTATTGTAAAAATTCAGTGATTAATTTTTTTTTTTTTTTTTACCATGTTGAACTGTGTTTAATTCCAGTGAAATGCTGTGTAAATTACTGAGTGCAGTTGCCCTTTTGTAGCTCCTCCCTGAAGCGTGCTGTCCTGTGTTTGAAATGTTGTGTTAAGTTTATGAGAATAGAATGGGTAAGACTGGAATAATGTGAGATCTGTTTTCTGTACACTAAATTAAGCCTACAATGTATACAAGGAGGCGATGATGGATATGTGTGAAAAGTTGTTCAATAAAAAACGATTCTACTCCTTTTTATAGACTTCCATTTGAATCCTAAATTCATGCTCTGTTTCTTATGTTGAATACAAAAAATATATAGTGTGCTCTTAGTTACACAGTTGCTTTACTAGCATTTCATTAATGAATCCTGCAAATGTATTACTGAACTCTAGATGTGCTCAGATGATGAAATCACAGTTACCCAATTAGGAGTTGGTCTCTTAAAAAATTATCTTAATTTCTTAACTTGAAGCTCCCAATTGGATAATCACATCCCTGCCCTGATTAAAGATTAATTCTGTTTATATTTATATCAGAGTATGATACAATCATTGTGTTGCAAAATAGCAGAACAGAAAGACAAAGTGCAAAAGAAAAGATTTAATGCAAGGTTGACATTCATATTATACATAAAATACTGGTAATATAACATTAGTTGAAAGATTGGCTGTGAACACATGGAATATTGACATGAGGGTTGGAGTATGAGTCATGGCTACTATTTTTCGTTTGTGTGAGGATGCAAGGATGAGTGAAATTGTGAAATACTCGTATACACATGAAAAGATAAGGTTTGGACATTTAATGACACGCCAAAGTGCATGGACGTTTAATGACACGCCAAAATTGTATTTCTCATATTAAGGTATTTGAAGTGACAGTACTGATTTCATATTCAATGACTTTTTGCATGCATGACTTCACAACATTCTAAAAGCATTACATACCTGTTCTAAACACATGATTAGGTAATGTTCAATTACTGCACACATCACATCGGTTCATACTCTCACAGGTTGGCAGGTGTGTTGCTCATCACTGGTTTCTACGCATCCTTGCAGAAACTCTCCTACCCATCTCCCGACTGTCTGTCTGATATGGAAGGGCATGATTCAAGAACTTCAAGCAATTTCCTATGGCATTCTTGGGCATTTCTCCTACGGAGAACAGCCCTGGCCAATCTTGATGTATGAGCAGTACTCAAAACAGGTTACATTCATCTCGCATGGCTGCATCAGGCTACTGATTTCGCATTGCTCTTTGTGCCAATGGACACTCACAGAGTCATCTGTTTTGAACACGTGAGTACAGTAATTCCTTCATGTGACAAAATTGTGTGATCTGAAAACATTTCTTTAGAAAATAAATAGTTGCCATTTTGTGCCCCAACGTCATATCAATGTTTTGAAATGATAGTTTTCTCTCAAATGCAAAGTGTGCTGGTGTTATTAGTGTTATGTACTAGAATATTTCTAAACCTGTCTTGCAAGTAAGACTGATGTCTTGAAAGTAGTGATAGGTATATTTCTTTGATTCAGGAGTAACATACAAGTAATATTACTCGCTGTTATTGAATCAGTCTTCAATGCTTATTACTTCAGAACTACTATGACAATTTAGAATTGTGTGATTTTCTTATATTACTTTTTGCCCTATTGAAGCATTAAAATTTCCAGTTTTCAATTAATTTTATGCATTGGTACCAGATTATATAGGGTTCTTGATATTTGATTGAAAGCTCAAATTTTCCTACATGTCTTTGAAGTTCTTTGGTTCAAAAACATTTATTATGGTCAGTTTTTAATACATAGATCTCATCACCGTTATTGTGAAATACCTTCTATTTTCATATACGTCATTATCTTTGTTGCCCAACTTGGGTAGGCTATTTGTGAAATATTTTTATTCCACTTATTTACTTAATTAATTTTGTTGCCTGACTGATATTACTTTAATCAGTATTATAATTTATTTATTTAATTTTTGCCTTATTATGCTCATAAATTTTCTCAATGTTAAACCGTTATTAATCATGATCTATCTTTCTTTCTTCTCCCTCATGGGTCTCAACATACAACTTGTTACCTTTTACCTGTCAAAAGTGCATGTGCAGTTCTATACAGAATTGCCCCTGCTACAAATATACGCTTTACATTGTCCCTGCTATACAGAACATCCCCTGCTAAGAATCTATTTTAATTTAAATAACAATTTACAACTCAAAATTTAAATGATGTCTTTCTAATCTCTTCCTTTTTGAAATGAACTTTCTAATTCATGCAGTTCTTAACATGCCAAAATTACTTATACATCACCCACTTCTCTATAATTGAACTATTCCCCAATCTCGACT
>JAHLJT010004286.1:0-22568 GCA_031308135.1 Acheta domesticus
TTCTTTTAAGCATGCCCTTGTTCTTACTGTGGAAAAAATCTGGAGTATTTTTGAGATTTTTTTTTGTTAGAAGATTTTTTTTTAATTTACAATTGCAGAAAGGTCAAACAAAAATGTATATAGCGAAAATGACCCGTTTTCTTCAAAGCATGTACATGACTATTTTAAAGTACTTCATTTTGTAGAGCAAATTACGTTTAGGCAAAAATATTTATCTTTAAATTTTAAAGTTAAATTTTCCAATTTTCTGTGACAAAAACAGTAGTTCGAAGGAATGATGACCAACTCCAATTTTTTACGGCACTTTCATTCATATGATAAGAAATGTTGAAGAAAATTTGTTTAAAAAATTAAAATTGCCTATATTTCACGCAAAAATTCCCGAAAACTACTTATATTATCGAAAAATGTACATAATGGCCTTATTTCAAGATGTCTTTAAAGAACCGATTTCATTCAAGAAACAAACCGCTGTCTGCATATTGTAGTTGTAGGAAGACTCCGATAAAAAACTGAACTTTTGCAATTTTCTAAAAATCCTGGATTTTAACGAAACGAGACCTGCACCTTTCTCTTATCTTACCACATGGCTATGCGAGGACACAAAATTTATATTAAAAAAATGGAGCATTTTTGAGAGAAATTGTTTAAAATGTTATCAAGTACCCCCCAACATAAAATACTCGTTTCAAACTCAGAGGGCCTCGAGTTCATTTAAATCGATCGGGGAATATCTTTCGGAGAAAATCGGCTGAACGGTTTAAGCGCAAGCGTTGACCTAGATGCTTGACATTTTGCCGTCAATCGATTTTCGGTATGTAGGACCCAAAAACCGTGGATTCTGACGACACAATGTGTTTTTTGGAATAATTTACTGTAAATAGGAAATATTTATCAACTTTTTCTTTACCGGGCCCGAGAATAAGTGGTTTTTCTGTCATAAATTCGCTGTTTCCGGCGCTCAATACTTTCTTTTCTTATGAAGTGAAGGCGGGAAGGGCCCAAAATGTCTTTTGGGCCTTATCGATAGCAGCTGGGAATAGGATAAGGTGACCGAAAAGCTAACTAAAGAGATTAGGAAACTGTTACAAGAAAGACTCTGCCACTCTTTAGCACCACTAGTTTCTTGGCAATACCAGCATTTCCACTAACTGTGAGCACAACCTTTGGTCTTTATACAGGAAATATTGGTCAAGAAATTGCTGAGCAGGAACGAAGTATTTCTCTGAATACTTGCAAAATGCCATCAGAAACATTTTTCTTCTGAGAAGAAGACAGTGGTGTGCTTCTTACCGTCTGAAATGACTCATCTGTGTATATTTGACAAAAATAACGGTTTCAAAAATTAATGAGAACTGATTGTGCTGTCACTAGAACAAAGTTAATATCTCTTGAATTAAGCTTTCATTAGCTGTGAACTATTTTAGAAACATTGCAGGGTAAATGATTATTGTTTAAATAAATGAATATGTATAATATGAGTGAAGCATCCAGACAGGGAGAAGCAGCAACTATTGGGGCTTCTTGGGGCCACTCTAGAAGCTGATGTCACATTTACAATAAAGTTTTTGCTAAATTTTCTATTGTAACAAAATCTTTCAATATTTCAGTTTAATACTTTATAAATGTCTAAAATTAACCAATAAAAAATAAAATTTAAAATTTACTGCAAATGATAATGCCTTTATAACAAAACAACAAGTGATTGGGTATTTCATATAAAGCTCTCCTTGCTAGATAAATTCTGGTTGCCCCACTGATAATAGGAACTGGTAATAATAGGACAGAAGCTTACTCATCTTTATTTTTTTATTTCAGGAGATCGCATAATAGCAGTGGATGGTCATCAGTTTAATGCATTTGAAATTTAACTGAAGCTCTTAATTTTTTGAATCTGCTGGGCTGGAGAGATACTGTGGAACTCATTTTGTCACGTCAAAGCATCCCTAATAGTCAAAACTCTTCTGCTTTGAAATTATCTTCAGCTCTTCCCAGTTTTGGACAGAGAGAGCCAGTATCTCCCCTAAGGGTACTAACAAACCCATTCTCCACTGAAAGAATGAACCATTTGGATTGTGGGAAGAATACTTTCCTAGAACTTCAAATACTTGGATCTCTAAAATAGTTTTCTAAACCAATTTTCTTCTAAAATTTGATAAAAAAGTAAATCATTATGATTATTGAAATCTTTATTGATTTTTGCCCTCAGTTGTGTCTGAATATTTACAAATAATTCTTGACTGAAATTGCTTAGTAAATAAGTTGACAATAGTGATCAGGAAATGCTTTCCTATTTGACTTCATTTCCAGCTTTTAAACTAATGCTGATGATGTCCAGTTTGCCTTTGGCAGTAACTAATTTTTCCATACAGATCATGTTAAGAGTTCCTATTAACCTAACAGATAGTGTTTATGAGATTTGTTTTCTTGTGTACAAATTATCACAAAAAAATAATACTCTTGGTCACTATGTTTCACATGTACAAGGCTGTGAGTTACAAGTATTCGAGAGACAAGTTTGTAAAGCATTTCCATGGTCTTAACCTTATGTATTTAGAAGTATTTCCTTAATATTTGTTATTGTTATGAACTTGGTTCAATGCAAAAGTACATAATCAATGTTTAAACATAACAAAAACAAATCACAGTGCCACATTTTAGCAAGTACATGGATTACCAGTAGTGTTGACTAATAAATACTTCCTTGAGTACTTATCTGATGGTCTTTATTAAGGTCACTAGGTGCTCAGAGAAGTAGGGTTACATTTTCTGCACCCATGATGAAAGGCATGTGTTATATAAGAATGAAGTGACATATGTAGCTTATACCCATCATACAACTTTTGTAAATAATAATATTGATGATGAAGATGATAATAATAATGGTGTGTTAAAAAGAGAATATATATTCACATTAATATCAAGAGCTTTTATTGATCTAATGTACAGCAAATGGAAAGTAAGGCTTTGCAGTGGGTTTAGACTGAGAGAATGTACTTCATTTTTCCTTTGTGTGAAGCTTTCGAGTATAAACTGCAATGATTGTGTGGTACCTGCATAACTTAATGGAATTAAATGAGTTAATAACTAGAAAAAAACTAAATATTATTTTATGCTGGCTTTTATAAGCAATTCTCAAAATTTATCATAATTTCATATTTCACACTCTAGTATTCAACCTTTGGTTTGACAGTATTGTTTGTATTTTAATTTTTTTAATGAATTATTATATTGAAGTAACATATCTGAATTTAAAATACAACTGCAGGATTTAAGTGTAATGTTTTGGGGGGACCAATCGTTGAAACAGGTACTAAAAAATGGTAATAAAAATGAAGAAGAAGCAGTCTCATGATGTTGCTGTTTGTTTGTACTCAATATTGCTGCACACATTCTAAAATATATTACAATATTAAAATGGTGTGTAGGAGTGCCTTCCTTTGCAGTAGGATTTCAGGATTGTATTGTATAAACCATATTCAAGAGAGCAAAAGTCTGGAACCTATTTGTTGTCATTTCCATTTCACACATTTATCACATTAGCAACGCTAATATTGTCATTTGTGTGATAATTATATTCTTAATTTATTTAAACTGGTGCAGTGAAGTAGTAAAATTCATACTTTGCTCTAAAATTGATGATAATATTAGAATGTGTGAGAAGAGAGTACATAGTCTGTGGTAAACAAAAAAAAATTATGAAAAATAATTGCATAGTTACTTATTTATTATTCTTGTTAGTAATACATAGGGTCAGTCATTTCAGGTGCAGGTATTTAAGGTCATTCCAGATAGTCAGGTAGGTAAGTTTGAGACATTTCAGAAAGAAAAAGTGTTTTCTTTCAGTGAAAAGGTTTTCTTTTATTTAGTGCCCCTATTCAATCAGTTGTTTATGATATAAATATTCACTATAAATTCACAAATAAAAATACATATTATATTCAGCATAAATGAAAATCTTTATAACAAACAAAACCGAGTTGGCTGAACAAATATGAAAAGAAACACTGATAAGTAAAATATCTATTCGTTTCGGATACGAACAACCAAAAAATATAAAATTGTTAATTGACAGAATTGAGGCGCATATTACAACAGCTCTGTATTGTATATGTTTCTGTGATCATGCCTGACCTCACCATCTGTCTGAGAATTGCAATGCACTCACTGTTCACAAATGATCAGTGCTTCAAGACTTGGAAACGCAGATAAGTTCTGGTGAGATACAGGCTGCAAAAAAATTAGAAAATTACAAAATGCACTTTCTTTGGGAATCTATTCTCCAAGAACAAAACAGAAACAGAATTATTTATTTCTAATGATATTGAGGATATACTTTTGTTTTTCTTTTTCTTTCCAACCTGAAATGACACCTGTATATTTGTGTGTATGTAAAATAAATGTAAAATAACTTACAAATCACAATATCCCTTTCTATTTAATTTATTTATTACCATTTGCTTTCTTCTATATTTGTATTAAATATGCAAAGATCTCACAAAGAAGGTTTTCAATGTGAACCATTCAATGAGGCTATTGTTACAATATAATGATAGAAAAATCCTTCAGTTTTCTCTAGAATCTTTAATTTATAATTAAAACATTCTTTGATAATACCATTATATTTTAAACTGTTCTGTGACAGCGTACAAAATGTGTGTTTTTTAATTGTATTTATAAATTGTAATGCATAATATATAGATTAACAAATTAAATATTTTCATTTAATTAGTTTGTAATAATAAAGACATTTCCTAAATTGATGTGTAAAATAATGTTAGTACTAAAATAAGTTTTCCACTTTAATTTTACTATTTATCCATTTTTAAAAAATATATGAAAATTTAGAGGGAATCAGGAGCATGAAGTAAAATTATTTGTTGTACCTTTCTTTTGTGGAAAATTCATTATCTCATTTTAATATAAACTAACAAGTTTTCTCAGTACTATTTTTTATAGTTCTTACTATCTACTCCAGAATGAAAATCTTTCAGTTCAACATTTCTTTTGAAATGGCCATACATATATAAGTGCACAACTTCTTTGACTGCAGAGTTAGAATAATACCAAAACTTGTGCCTGCATGCAGTGACAGAAGATGAATATGTCAGATAAGTGCTCATTAAAAGGTTGCACATGATAGGTTAGATGGTGAAATTAAATGGTATACTCATTAGACCCGAAATAGATGTTGTTTGGTTAGGTACTCAAAAGGATATTATGTGTCTGTTATAAGTTTCACAATATACTTTATCTATCAAGGCAACCTTTTGAGAACATAGTCTTATACTTAAAAGGAATGTTATGTTCCCTATTAATAACTAGTGTTAATTCAAAGTGTCTCTAATAGTAATGGGTCCAATGAATGTGTCTGTGGAATAAACTAATATACTTTAGGAATTATAGTTGTAGATGGAAGAAAGTGATTGTCAGTATTTTGTGCTTTGTATGTACGAATTATATGATATAAAAATAAATTATGGAATTAAATTGCATTTAAATGCACAGATGTAGGGGGCCCTAGCAGAACAAAATTTGTGATTTACAAATGCCATTTAAGAGTTGCTGAAAAAAACAAATCTGAACAATGGCATTGCTAACTTCATGCAAGAGAGTGACATTCTGGGAATGGTTTGAGAAATAGTAGCTGACTTCCATTTGTGTAATTAGATAATTTTAATAATTCTGTGAATATGAAAATGTTTTTCAGAATGCCACTTGTTTTTCTTGGTAGCCATTCTACATTCTTATAAACAAGGTAGGTAATTAAGTGCCATAATGGTGGTATGAATAATAAAGAAGCATTTGCTTAGAGTATCTTCTCACGAGCATGAGCATTTGTTCTGAGAAAATTCTACCACCAATGAGCATTTGCTCAACTTCGTATGAATAAAAATATTCTCCGAGTGATGAGTATATTCTCATGAAAAATTGAGGATATTCTCACTAGTCTACGCAGCTGGTGTGATTTTGTTCCGATTCGCGCTGTTATACAACTTGTTTTAACTATCTCGTGTGCGTGCTGCCCGTGCAGTTGTTTATAAAACTATCGTTGTTGCATTGTGAAGAGTATATTTCGATCTTAAGCTTCAATTTCACGCGTAGTGTAGCAAATGAAATGTGAAAGCGTTATTTCAGTTGCCTAAAGCATCTCATGAGCATCTCTATGATACACGCTCCCGAGGAAGAGCTATATAGTTGCCATAACCCTTTCCTAATCATATAGTGCGTAATTAAACACGGACAAAACCATAACTAACCTTCATTTCAAATAAGCAAGATATTGGAATTCTTAATTTTCTTTATTTCGTAAGTGTCTGAACTTTTTCATATTCTGGAGTATTAAGCAGATTCAGGCTGGGTAACATCTTTTATTTCCCCATGATTCACGCCAGTAGTTCTATTCACATTTATTTGCATAATTTTTGTTTGAATATCTTGTATTAATCTATCCAGCCCCAAATATCGTAGTTTTTTTTATGAAATATCGTAGATTTTTATACGAATGTGCGTACAATACAAGGTGCAGAGGAACTAAACGTGTATTTGTTCTGGTTCTTAATTTTTTATTTGTTAATTTCTCTTCGAATTGTATAAATTTCATTCATTTGCATCAATTTTGATTACAAGGCCCATAACTCAAGGTTTTTTTTCAAAGTGTTGAATGTCTGGCAAATGCACAAATCTCTACCACCATCTACTGAAAAAATCAAGATCTACTCACAAAAATACTTTCAATTTCGTTTCATATGAACGAGTGCCACATCCAGTTTCCATCTTTATTGGCTTAAAACAAGCGTTACGACGATTTTTAATGTTTCTCTCCGAAAATCGTAACAAATTCCGCAAGTTTTATCCCGACGACCGCGCCGTGCTACTTTTACTTTATTATATTCACGAAGAAAGTCATTTCTTGTTAGATTACTACTTACAACAAAGGTACAATAACCTCACATTTAAAAGTGAGACACCTCAAGACCAGACTCAAAACAATCGGAGGATATGCTCACGAAAGGAGTAAATTCTCGGTTTTTATTCATATGGATGAGAGCATATGCTCTACCGAGCCTCGGAGAGTGAGAATTTTCTCAAGTTTGAGAATTTACTCATTCTTTAAGAATTTCTCGAAACTTTTATTCATACGCTAACCGAGCATCTGCTCAGAAAACGCGAGTAAATAGCATATGCTCATTTTTATTCATACCACCCATTGTAGCATAGACAGACTTGTGACAAACTACCTGGAACATGCTGTGCGAAAAACGGCGAATTGTCTTATTACAAGGCCCTGTTAATGAAAAAGAGGATAAATCCAGTTGCTAAATATAGAGGGGGGGGATCCTCTTAACACGTGGTGCAGCCGGAATCCATGTTTTATGGCTCCTTGACACCGAGAAATCGATTGACAGCCAAACGACTGTCTTGTGAACAACACTAGCGGCCAAACCGTTCAGCCGATTTTCTCCAAAATTGATATTCTCCAATCGATCTGGTTGGTGTCATGGCTCTTTGAATTTGAACCGATATTTTAATGTTGGGGTGGTATTTACATGAAGCCCCCAGGAGCATTTTCAAAAAAATGGCGCCAACAATTTTAATTAAATTTTGTTGTTGGATAGTCTGAAGGACGTTTAAGAGAATGGCGCAGTCTCATGTTGGTTGAAAGCTCTGAATTTTTCTTTACGAATAAGAAGAAAATCTTACCCCATTGTTTTGGGCAGTGTATATCAGTAGATTTCCAGCTGCTAAAATTTTTCTTACTATATTAATAGGATAAAATATTGGTCACATCGCAACCATTATTTCATCTTGGGAAGGAGTTGATTGTAAACCGTTGACTTAAAAATCAACTGTTAGGTTCTACTCAGTCCTCAGTCCTATAATTTTACTTTCGTATACACAGTCCCTAAATGCAAAAATATGCTATATAAAATACTGTAGGCAAAAAATCAATGTAAAGATTTTAAGGGAAATAATAGTTTTGGGAATTCCTGATACTGAAAAACATGTTTATTTTTACTTTCCTGTATACGTACGTATACACGAAGTGATATATGTAGTATAGGAAAGTTATGTAATGCAGCGCGAAAAAAAACGGCCACTTTTCGCTGGAAAAAAACTCGTTGCCGGGCGCTGATAACGAAAAAGTGTAATAAACCAGTAGCTAAATTAGAAAAAAAATCCCCTAACAAGGTGTGTGTAATGGAGAATACAATGGTTTATTTTTCGCGGATTTGCGTAAACATTTGTGAGTATTTGCATAAAATGCGTTGGTAATTATGCGTTGGACAGACTCAAGGATGTTTTATGTTAACGCGAGGGCCGAAGGCCCGAGCCTCTTCCTCAACTTGGACACGGGTAGCGCAGCGTCACGATTCCACACGAAAGTGCGATGGCCACGTGGCCGTGTACACTGTGGCGGCGCCGCGAGTGACTCGTTCGGAACCGAATCGTGCGCGTCAATAGGAGCCGAACCCTGTCCTTGAAATTTACCCTAATCTTAAATATACAAGTAACAGAAATCACAAACGTCTGCATCAAAACAAGTCCGATCACGCACTGGCATTGCATTGCCTCTACCATAGCCCACTAGTATGCCTAACAGCCGCGGCACTTCACCGATCCTTATGGACGCTAGCGAACGGACGAAGTTTTCACATTGTGGCCGCTGGAGCGCTGGTCGCCGACCATTCGCGAGACCTTCGGGCCATTTTAATGCATAGGGAAATGCCCGCATTCGGACGATTTTGGTCACTTACTGTGATATGAGGCATTGCAAACTCGTGTTGGTAGTAATATTAAACAATACTGAAATTATTTTCACTGTGCAGTTTTGCTTAAAAGAAATTGTGGAGTGAATGCTTCAATTAACCCTCAAATACATAGCATGCGTGAAATCTACTCTACTTGGTTAGTGAGCCAGTAGTGATTCTTCTTGACATATAAAATACAATATTTATTCTTAATTATTTCTGATATTTACTTGTATATTAGGTATTTAAAGAAAAACTATAATGCACTTAATGTCTTTAAGGTTTTTAAAGACAATGGATGAAAACGAAAAAAAAGAAAACTATTGTTTTAACAGTTTTATACTATCTTTTTTATATTTTCAAACTGTATTTATTCTTTAATCTATATTACACGCTCAAAAAAGTAAAAATTCAAAATAGAAGTATTCGGGAAAAAATAACCGCTAAATAACTGGAAGAAACTAGTTCTAAAACGGACGACGGGCGCTGTTATAAATAAATGCTGACGCTGTTGTAAATAATACTCAGGAAAGTTCACTCAAAAAAGTACTCCAAATCACTATTGCCCTGGTAAAAAACGTCTCACCTAGAGATAGTCATAAAATTACTTTCGACTACCGAAATTCATATTGGCGCTTTAATGGAGGTACAAGAAAAAACTAGAGATTTTCAATAAGAGCAACTAAAGTACAATGTAGACATTATTTCTAATTCTTTGCGTAGTCCGCTTCCAAAGTCCACAAACAATAAATCAAACATCAGAGATAAAAATCAACAAATAGACATCTCTCTGTGATATCCAATGACATTTGTGAGAAAATGTGTCACTTTTTGATTGACAAGTGTTACAATACGATAAATATCCAAAACTGTCTCAAACGATCATTCCCAGTACATGGAGCCAGTATGTTTTTATTGAACGTAAACAAAATTGTTTGTGCTATTTGCGAGTGTTTTTTCAAGATTTGTATCGAATTTTGAGAATAAACTGAATTGTTAGGTTGCCGAAGTAATGGTTACATATTTATTATTAACGTTCAGAAACATTAAGAATGTAAGTGAAAATTTATTTACAATGTGAAGATAATGAACATGGGTGGTTATTAAATAAACAAATCATTCTCATCTTTAAATAATCCTGAAGGTTACATGTGGTAGAGCAATTTATTGTGAAAGCTGTACCACAACTTTCAAGGTTTGTTGTGAAAAGAAAACCTTGAAAATATATTAAGCCAGCTTTGCAAAGAAAGTTTCCTTGCATGTGACGAGAGCGCAGATTTAATAACGATCATTGACATAATTTGTGAACATTTTTTTTATCAGAGTTAGTGAAGAACATTGCTGCTGTTACTAAAGAAGTAAAGGAGATGCCTAAATACTTGAATTCAAAGCCTGTAAATCGAAAAGTTCTGTGTTTGTAATGCGTATCTCCGAGCAGCGCGCCAGCGGTCAGTAGCGGAACTTTTAGCTATAACAAGGAGGTGGGCAAAGAGCCGAGGCTTTTAAAGCATACTAGCGGGCTATGCCTCTACAGACGACTCGTCCTCCTCAGTTCAAAGAGTTCACTGAATCATACACAGTTGGCGTTGCTGTCTACATTTTTCTTTCCATACTAACATTTTCAATTGGTTTTTCGGTATCAAGGACCCACATAAGAGGGATTCTGGCTACACCACAAGGAAGTGTGAACATTCAAGTACGTCTGAATAATGCTTGGTCGAATGCCGTACTGAAAAACTGAAGCAAGTGCCCATTAATTTTCCGTAGAAGCAGCTGCGAGAAAAGGTTTTTCTACGAGACTTGATGATCGAAGTGTCAGCATTGAAGATAGTGTCACTGGAAAAGAGATGATGACTGGATATGTTAGTCATGGTCTGTATGTATTGAACATGCGCATTGTGAAGCCGACACAACAAGTTCAAGTGAATATGATGACATCATCGGAGACATTGCAAGTTTATCATGAAAGGTTTGGCCATCAACATAAACAACATGTGAAGAGAGTCTTGAAGCAGATGAACATTAACGTGGACGAAGGCAAGGAATAATTCTGCGATGGATGTACACTTGGAAAAATGCATAGGTTGCCATTCAAGAAACGAATGAATCGACCAATGGTAACTGGTGAAACAAATCCACGCCGATGTAAACGGACCCATGTCGACTGAATCTCTCGGAAAGACGCGTTACTATGTGTGTTTTAAAGATGACTGTAGCAAATATCGTAGAATTTTCTTTTTGAAACAGAAAAGTGAAGTATGCACCGTTTTGGAGCAGTTTTTGAATGAAGCCAAGACAAATGGACATGTTATCAAGCAACTGAGGTGTGATGGAGGAAAAGAATTTGACAACAAGAAGGTATCTGAACTGCTAGCAAGCAGGGGCATAGAACACTGCATTACTGCGTCATATACACCACAGCAAAAAGGTGTTGCGGAGCGTGAAAATCGAAGTGCGCCCGTTCCATGTTGAATCCAAGCAAGCCAAGCCAAGCCAAAAGAACTGTGGGCAGAAGCATGCAATACTGCCACACATACCTCCTGAATCGCTCTGGAAAGTCTTCCATTAAAACTAAGTCTTCCTATGAATTGTGGCATGGACGACCAGTAGGAAGTTTCAATCATTTGAAGATTTTCGGAACTGAATGCTACGTGCACATCAACAAGAACTTCCGCTCTAAGTTTCGCTGTTCATGGACATCTGATTGGATACGTGAACGCAGATGAAGCTGTTCATGGGCAAACTGGTTGGATACGTGAACGACAGGGATGGATTCAGGGTCTGGATTCCGACACAAAGGAAGATAGTCCTGAGCCACGATGTGAGATTCAAGCCTGAAGTTGTCTGCAATGTGCGCGTCAATACCCACAAGCTTGAAAATTCATGTGAAAAACATGCATCATCCGAAGTACAATAGCCAGAAGATGTCAACGACGATGAAAAGGAAGAATTGAGTGAAGCTGAAGAATTTGTACTAGTGTCCAGCTCCGGAAGTATGTTCCAGCTGAAGAAGATGTCAAAGAAGAGACAACAAGGAAAAACAAACGTGAATCAAAGAAACCATGGTGGATGACCAGCGGAGATTTTGTCTCCATGGCCGGAGCATCGATCACTGAAAACAAGAATCCAAATTCCTACATTAAAGTGCTGCAGTCTCCTGACAGAAGAGTGGTTGAAGGCTCTTAAAGAAGAATTGGATTCTTTAGAGAAAAATGAACACCTGGGTGTTGGTCGAACGTCCAAAAGATGTACAAATCCTGAAGAATCGCTGGGTCTTCTGCCAGAAACTATTGGACTGCGGAAAAATCCGCTTCAAGGCTCGATTGGTCGCAAAAGGTTTCGTACAAAGACAGAATTGATTATGAAGAGACATTCAGCTCTATTGCACGATATGAAACCATTCGTATCTTGTTGGCGGTGGCTGCTGCATTTGGAATGAAGCTTGCTCAATTTGATGTCAAACCCGCTTTTTTGAACGGCGTGCTTGAAGAAGACGTGTATATGGAACAACCGGAGGTTTTGAGGACAATACTGAACGAGTGTGTTACGAGTGAAGAAAAGTTTGTATGGCTTAAAACAAGCGCCGCGCTGCTGGAACAAACGATTTGAGAAGTTTATGAAGAATGCTGGATTTAAAAAACAGTAATGCTGATCCACGTCTGTTCTACTGCAGAGAGATGGGAAACATGTGTATGTTGCAATTTTCGTTGATGACGGTGTGGTTGTTGCAACTGATATAGAAGAACTTGAGGAATTCATGGAAATATTACAACAGGAATTTCATACAGCAAGAGGATCTCTCAGAAACGTCTTGGGCATGAGAATACAGCAAAATGAAGAAGGATCAATAACAATTGATCAAGAAGACTACAACGAAAGGTTTTGGAAAGATTTGGAATGATCGAGTCGAACGGATTGTCTACTCCAATTGGACGCGAGGACAAAGATGAAGGAGAAAAGGTCACAGCCAAGGTACCTTATCGTGAGGCGGTAGGTTCTTTAATGTACCTGACTACAGCTACACGTTCTGATGTTTGCTTTCGCAGTTAATAAAGCAGCTCGGGCCATGGAAAAATCCTACAAATCATGATTGGAATCCAGTGAAAAGAATATTTCGATATTTGAAGAGCACTGTAAATTATGGAATCGTCTTCAGGAACTGTCAAGGTTTGAAGGTCTACAGTGATGCTGACTACGCCGGTGACAAGAAGACAAGACGTTCAACGACAGGTGTCATTGCAAGGTAGAGCTGAGAGCAAACCGAAAAATTAAGAAAATGACAAAATATGTACTTTTGGCGGTGATAGATGGTAGTTGGCAAGAAAGAGTGTGTGGCAATTCCGAATAGCTAGCGCAGACGCAAGGAAATAGAAAACGAATACAGGAAAGTATGTGCCATTCTGTAGCACCACTAGTTTTTATTTCATATATGTCTGTAAATACCATCATAGTTCACTATAAAATTAACATTGGAAGTCTTGAAATTTCCCAAGGAAACCACATATTAAAATGCAATGAACGTTTTGTAAAAAAAATAATTAAATTCTCTGGAGAAAGTTACGTAATGCTGCGCGAGAAACTGCGAATTTTCGACAGAAAAAAACCTTATGACAGGGCCCTGGTAACGAAAAGTGGATAAATCCAGTTGCTAAATTTAGGGTGGAGGAATCCTCTTACAGGCGGTGTAGCCAAAATCCATGTTTGTGTGGGTTCTTGATACCAAAAATCGACTGAAGCCCAAACAAATCTGTGAACAACGCTAGCGGCTAAACCTGTGCTTGCCAACTCTGCTCTATGACGTCATGCAATGTGCTCTCTTGTTCCAAGCCTATTCGCCGAGCAACGGCAGAGCTCGACGCGGCGGCAAGTGCACAGTGTTTCCAATGATGGTACGGAGGTGGGGTAAAAAGGGTTCCCTTGGAAAATCGATAATTATATATTTTTCAACTGGTATTATTATTTAAAATGTTTATGATCCAATAATAATATGAAGAGTTATATAATAGTACATACATTATCACATAATCAAAATAATATCCGCCTATCATAACCAGTACTGTAATTTCTTTTCCATTCTTCTTTTAGATAATATTTTTTTTGAAAAATAGTTTTCACATTTTAGGAAAATAATTGTTTATACAATAGTATTTTGTGGCCGCCGTCACCTGGTCGGACGTCACGGGATTCGCTGACCAGTGGACGCAATCCCACCAGCGGACGCAATCCCACACGTAGATTTGAGACGAGCTCAAATCGGGGCGGGTATTCCTTTCAGGTTTCTTGGCTCGGGAAATGCAAAAAGGACTTACCTGGTTTGACATGACAAACCGCCATACAGTACGAGCACATTTATTGCCATAATTACAGTCTGCTAGGCGCGCGGACACCGCAAAATTTCACAGTTGTTGGGTTGTTGTCTGGTGATATAGGTCGAACAGCGCGCCGCAGGGTCGACGCCCGCCGCAGCTGCGGCTGCTCCCTCGGGGTTTGCCGCGGGCGCGCTGCCGGCGAGTCTTTACGTACCTTCGCTGCCTCGCCGTCTATTGTGGGCTCACATCGACGGAGGCCTTTCGTAGCTGGGCACTTCCGAGATCGCGCGGGATCAATTTCGGTTCAGTTTCCGGCGTGTCTTGTCACACATCCTACACCCGAACATCTAAGCACCCATCATACATGTCCGTTCCCTCACACACGTCTTTTTGCCTCGTTGTCCCTCTCTAATCAATTCATAAATCTCTCCTAGCCCACAGTAGCGTAAGCGTGGCTCGCACGTTTGGGGATGCTCAACAATAACAAAAATGTCACTATCATCTACATCATCTAACAGGCGAACGCAACACAAGGCAGATACATGGAACTACTTCTACGATCTCGATTGCTTACGACGGTGTAGGCGCTTCCCACAAAATCGTCACAGCAATCTGGACTGCCGATGTCTTGAAAGCAAATTATACAATGGCAGGGGCGTAGCGTGGATTTTTTAAGAGGGAAGCGGCATATTCTGTATTCAAACTACATCGTTTACGGATGGTTCGAGGAACTATTTAATTAAAAGTACCTTGTTAATGGAACTTTTCATGGGACATTTCTTGATAAAAGTATTTTTATTCTCAGTATTGTTATCAGAAAAGTAATATCTTTCTTTCAGTACTTGGAAATGTTTTAGTTAGTTTTATTCGTCGATAAGCAAAACAAGAAATACACAGAGAAATATTTCTCTATCAAGAGAATAGAACGAAATTACATTCTGGAGAGATGTTTCATCCGGAATCTAGAATGATCTGTTTTGGTAAAAAAAATTTTTATCAAATAAACATCAAATAAACCCTTATGTGTTGCGCTAGTAAAATTCGACCGGTACATAGCCATCACACTGCAGTCAGTCCTACTAACAGGACAATCTGGAAACCTCAATGCTAATTTTCTCACTAAAGAGTACGTGCTTACTATTCCTTATTACTTGATACACTTTCCCTCAACAACGTCTTTATATTAGATGAGAAAGTCCAAGCATACTGTATAAATCTCAAATTTAATCGATTCAACAAAATATCCCTAAATGATGACGTAGGAGCATTTTGCTCCTTTATATACCTTTTTTCACGTTTCTAAATTTAAAGGAGTCATATTGGAAGGTTTCATAAAGAAAAATCAAAGTAATATTATAATTTATTAACTTTTATTTTTAACAATTACATTTTAAAATTAAGTGCAATTCTTCTTGTTTACGGGCATATACATCAATGACATCATTAAAAAACGATGGCTTTGTCATCATCGAATCTAAAAGCTGACTCTCGATATTCCAGTAAGGACAAACGAGAAAGTCTTTCATCGCTTTGTGAATTCGTCGATTGTGAAGATTTTTTTTTACTCTCCAGAGCAGCAAATGACCTCTCCGCCGACGCACTTGTAGCAGGTATAGTGAGAATCAAAGCGGTCAGTATGTATTTTTGGGGAAAGAATCTGTGAGTTCATGGTGCTTGATATAATCATTTAATTTACTGACACTCTTGTGGAAACTCATTATCAAAATAAATGGCTGTGAGCTCACTTTTCAATCGCGCAGAGTCAAAATGCCTTCCATAAACATCCATTAGACAATTGAAAGCTTCACTGGGAATGACGACTGATAACTTAAATAGAGATCTGGGTTTAAGAAGGCTTAGGAATTTCAGTTTAGAAGTATCAGAAAATCTATCAGATACATGACATATTAAGTTGTCTATAACTTCTATAAACAATCTCTTGTACACATTCTTTTCATTCTCTGTATTTTCTACTCTGGCTCGCTTGATGCACTGAAATTCGCTTCTTTCTCTGTTGCAAAACCTTCCCAAAAGCATTCAAAAGTGTCTCGAAACTGCTTCAGATATATCCCAAAATCTTCAATTTTTTTCATGCAGTAAATAATATCATGGACTTATTTTGTAAAATTTTAAATAATGAGTCAGAAAGAGGAAAAATACATGAAAACAAAGTTAAGAAAAAATTAAAGTCAAAGTCTTTCAAAAGATTAAAATAGCCACGAGCAGAGCACAGAGTTTCAGCGTCCCAGTCACTTGAATTTTCTGTTACTGAAGCAAATATATTTCCTGCAGATCACTCGTATGATTTTTTCACAGTCAGTACAAGCCTGCTGGTTGAAATTCCAACGTGTTGGTGCAGCTGATGGCAATCGCTTTTTCACTACAGTGTCTAAAGCTTCAATCCGCCTAGTAGATTTAGAAAAGAATGCTCCTAATCCTGATAAAGAGGCGAAAAATATTCGCACTTCTTTAATACAGCTAGCAGATTGTCCTAAGACTAAATTTAATTTGTGAGCATAACAATGCACAAATATTGCTTCTTTACAAATCATCTTTAACTTGGCCTGAAGTCCAGCATGTTCCCCTGCCATAAACTGCTGCGCCATCATACGTTTGCGCTATTACTTTTGTGTCGCACTTATACGTGCTAATAACTCCTTTTGCATGTTCTAATAATCCAGATGCGGATCTGTCTTTGCTGCAGTCAGTGAAATGCAAAGAATCTTTCTTGAACGCCATTCTTTGAAACATACCGCAACACGCTTGTGAGTTGCGATTTCATGGTCACATCAGTCGTTTCATCAAATATTAATGCCACAAATTGAGCCTCAGAAATCTCCTTTTCAATTTCTCTGTGCATAACTTCCGCAACTGCCGCAATAATATCATTCTGAAACGTCAGGAGATGTTCCACGAAACACATTGTTGCTTTCAATAACAGCTAAAAGTTCAGTATTATAATTACCCAAAAAATTAAGAATTTCAATGTAGTTGCTCGATTATGAGACTCGACAATTTCATTGTGTCCGCGAAACGCCAATCCTAGTTTTCCTAAAAGACAAACAACTCTGATTATATGAGTCAATATATCTCTGTTCTTTGAAACTTCTACGTTGTGACGTTGTACAGACAACCGAAACTGCTCACTGAGACTGCATTCAATTCTCTGTTTTCCAAACAGTTTGAAATTTTTTAGGGATAGGATGTGAGAAACTGAAGTTTCATGGCGAGCCTGTGCTTTGTGAATATTGTGAAGATCATCAAATCCTCCTTGCGTCCACACGGATTTCTCTTTAGAAAACAATAAACATGGCCAACAGAATAATTTATTTGTGTTTCTGCACCCACTTATCCACGGAACATTCTCGTAGATTTGTGCACGAAAATGTCGTATGAAATTCTTCTTCCCTTTCGAATGGCACTCAATATGAAGTTCTGGTGTAGGTTTTTCCAGTCGCAATAATTTTTGATTTTTCCTCAAAAGAAAGGCTTGAAAATGTATTTTGTTTAAATGTTCAATTGCACATCCACATAAAGACGGCGATGCTCCATCACCGTTCGAACGCCCGGCACGGGTTGCAGCCGCAGCCCCTTCCATATGGTCTGGAAGCGCCGGGCCGTAGCGCGTCCCGTCTGCCTACAATAACCTATGCAAGGAACACGTTCGAACAGTTACGAAGAAATCTCCAAATTTTTAAAAAAGGAGTTGTCTATGAACGCTGATACTTACACTGCCTTGATGCCCGGTTCACGCTTTATTCACAGTTCAGTAGTCACGTTTCAATCACAGTCCTTCACAAGCCAAACTCACTATTCCATCTGAACCACGGAGGTCTCCTGAGGGCTGCGCTTCTTGTAGCCTCGCACAGGGTACACAATATTTCACGCGCCCGCCGCCCTATTCGAACTACAATAGCCTCCTCTGACAATCTTCAGGCGAGGGAAATACGAAGAAGTGCGTGAAAAACTAGAAAACCATGAAATCCCGGTAAAGTAGAAACTATAGATATTCCACATTTCATCGAGTTTGATAAGCGGATACTAATACATTAAAATGTAAAAATTGTGATGGAAATTCGTAAGGGAAGCGGCGCTTCCAGCGCGTCTATGGACGCTACGCCCCTGTACAATGGCTCAGCTTTAATTCTTATACGCGAAAGGCAATGAGAACCACTTGTTAATTTATACATTGCAGACTAAAATAATATGTATTCTATTTAAGGAATATTTAATTCCTTGGATATTTATTAAGAAATAGTAGACACGCACTACTTCTACAGTCTGTACCCATGACCAAGCAGGAACTCCTGAGTGAGAGAGAGATAATTTACTGACTGCTTGAAGTGTGCTGCGCTCTCGTGCACAAACGAGCAACTTGCTCATTATACTCTTCCGCAGGGATTCAGCGTAAAACAGTCGGTTTTCTCTGCGCGAAGGGGTGAAGAGGGGAATCTCAACATCTGCGCATGAGTCATTGCTCGTCGCAATCTCGCGGCAGACGCTAGAAGCATTTTAACTTTCAAGCAATCACAGGCCAGCTTCAACAACACGGCGAATTCAAAGCATAGGAAATAATTTTAAAATTGATACACAACGTGTTTCGCTCAACGGACCACTTGTAAGATTATCAATACAGTATTTAGGGTTCTTTATAATATTATATACGGGCATGCTCAGCATCTCAGCGTCTCTGACGCTACGCCACTGCTAGCCACACGTACTTTCTGGCACTGGCGTCTTCCGCGTCCCATACCTTTCCGTACATACCGGAGTTATCCGCGCCCGTGACGTTCTGTCTTCGCGTGGGCGAGTTCAGCCTGCAGCCTCCGATGTCTCCCCCCTTCGACACGTGTGTTCGTCTCGTCATTCTAATTGGTCTGCGTTTGTAAATTCGTCGTAATTCGTCCGTCTAGTCACGTGCCAGGTGGAATCCCGATTTCTGTCTTCCGTCCCCGAATGTTGCGTCGTTCAAAGTGTGGTCCCCTTCCCGTCCGTCTTGTCCAGTGAGGGGATTCCCAAGGTTTTTGGTCAATGTCCAAGTTGGGGAAGTCCCATATCGTTTTGTCGTGTGTCACTGGTCGTAGTTCCCCGAAATCAGGTGCTGTTCTGCGAACTCCCGTTCTGGGTTGGTTCGTCACAGTATAACATGAAGAAATAGTTCGTTCTGAAACAGTAATTAATAGTAACAAATAGGTACCCGATAGGGATGACGTGAGAGAATTTGGACCCCAGGCTTCATCTTTTTTACTTAAGTTATGTAATTCTGCGAGAAAAAACGGCGGATTTCGGCAGAAAAAACTCGTATTACGGCCCGACAATGGATTTTTTGGCCGAAAATTCGCCGCTTTTTCTCGCAGCATTACGTAACTTTCCCTATACTACGTATATATACTCCGTAAACGGGAAAGTAAAAACACGAATAATTTTCATGAATATAAAAATTTCTTGCTAATGGTATCAATATGCTAATTGGCAAAATGGTGCATCCCGCACGAATTAGGCAGCCATTGTTGCTTGTTGTCACGGCCGCACTGATATGAGGAGGTGATAATGACGGCTGCCTTTCGTTGGCGTTAATGTAAACTAATACTTTTATACATTTGGATAATATTTCAAGACTATATTATTACTATTATATATTGTTATCTATTTGCATTTGTTTGCCAATGCTATCAATATCTTATTATTATTAACTTTTAATTATTTTACTTTGTTGCATACTGCTTTCGCAGAATATTGTAAGATATCGGATATATTCGTGATTAATATTAATATAATCCTATATGTTCATGAATACACTTCATACTTATACACAATGAATTCAATGCCAGGAATATATTTTCATTAAAATTTGAAATAAAAAATCAATTGCTTGAAACTTTAATAATTTTCGCACTAAATGTTTTACGATTTCAAATGTTTTAAAAAATGTTGACTGAGATGTGCTAATTCGGAGATAAATTGTGATATAAAATAGTATTGCATAACCATTACTAAAGGTGAGAAAGTTACGTCTGTTTGTGTTTCACCTAGTTTCCTTTGTATGAAGAGCTTTGCAGAGAACGTCAAGTAGTGTGCAGATCATTTGATTTTATTATACTACCTAATAACCTACTCACACATATTTATTATTTACGTGTCAATGTATTTCTTGTAAGAATTTGTGCATCAATCATCACTAAACCTAAATATTTTATAGCAATTAGCATTATAGTAGCGCTTTTTGCTTACTTATGATTTGCTCTAATATTTTATTTATTTAAATTCAGTCTTTTCAGTACTCTCTAGTTATACTTTCTGTGAAAGTATATTTACAGTAATATCTAAGAAAGAAACAATATGCAAAACTCCTCTTTTGCACAAGATTTCGACGGGCAGGAAATCAATTAAAAAGTTTATCTTAATACAAAGGATTGAAAGGAACTGTAACTGACATTTTCAGTCATTTTTGTGTTTCCAAACGAACATGGAGTATCTAGAGATCACTTTGTGTGTAGACCTCTAGATACAATGTAGTTTTGAGCATAGGAAGATGAATGCAATAATATTTCAAAAACATTTTCAAACGAATGTACCGCCATGGAGATAGAATCAATATAATTTTTTTAACATTAAAAAACAAACCCTCGTGTGGGGTTTTGTTTGGTCCCCTTTACACTACAATAGTAGCCTACAGATAATAGATTGAACTAATTGCTCAAAAAGTCACTTATGGCAATTTTTTCAGCAATTGGTTCAACGAATCAATATACTGTATCATAATCATATTTAGTCTTTTAGAATTACAGAATACAAACGGAAACATGCATCTATATCATTAAGTAAATGTTTGATTTTGGTGTTCAATATATAGGTAGTCATTGTATAGAAACAGAAATGTAGCAGAGAAGAAGTGCGAGATTCGGGACTAAGTCGTTTCAAAGAACCCGAGTGTGGTTCTGCGTGATAGGGAACTTTATATCTTTGGCAGGGGTCACGCGTCATACGTATCACGCAAGCCAAACAACAATACTACGAACAGTACCTGTGTTCGCACAAGAAAATAATTTGTCACAAAATAAAATGTATTTTGCATGTTTTATGCTTCATGCAAGGATGACAACAGGCAAACTTAAACTTGGGCTTTTCTTTCAATTTTCTTTCCGTTTTTGGCATGCTTTCTTCACTCGGTACGCTTGAAATTTCTAAACTGACGATGTTGGTTCGCAGGAATAGCTGCGTCAGATTGAACGCATAAATCTATTTGCCTGGGAACTTTTACGTTTTGGCATGGGTAATAGCGTAAACAGTTGTTGTGAAAATGCACATGATTCGGTGAAGGGAATTTTGGGCTTGGCATAATTTTTGGCCTGCATGAGTTTTTTCTTGGTAGGCTTTCCATTCTGCCTCAAGGACAAATTGTTACACAAAGAGTGGCTTTGTAAAATAGAATCATCTCTACGTCTTTGATAAAAAACTGGAAGAATATATAGCGTCCTTGCAAATGATTCAACCATCGCGAATGCAGGAGTTTTCCGGTCTCACGAATGACGGAATATTCCTAGAAAGAGAGGATAAGATTATTGATATCGTAGGTCTTATGATATTAAAAATAAATAAATTACTTATCTAAATTCAACCTAGTGTTGTAAAATGTAGTTCTTCTTCAAACATAAGTGTGGGCGCGCAGGTGGAGGGGGCGGGAGAGGCGTACCCTCACTGAAAATTTTGAAAGGGGTCTTCATGCCTTAAGTAATATTTTCTTTCTTTATGTGTACAAACCCGAGTATTCCACTTTTCTAACATGACAATTTGGGAAACTGTCGCGTATTGAGGAAGTGGCTCTCAAAGACATCTAGCAATCGTGTAAATGATATAACAAAATCATTAATTTTGATTTGTTACAATATCATTGAAGTTGTAATGCCATTATCCCTGAATGTTTTAAGGAGATACAGAACGATTTTGCAGTAATATAGTAGTTCTTTGATATTTTATTTTTCATAAATCTCCACAAGTTTCTCCTTAACTTGGCGTTTGAAGTATGTTGATATCACTTTTACAAGTATTTTATTTTAATTTATATGTGAAGTCCTTCTCTCAATCGTAGGTCTTAGGTGCTGTCCCCAATACTTGTAGATAAATCTTTTTCATAATGCAGAGCGCTTAAATACTGAAGACGTAGACGTGCAGAAAGTAAATTGAAAACTGTAGTGTTGTGAAACTAACCGAGATCAAAAAATTGTGAAAAGGAAGAAATTATTCGAAGATTATTATGGTGAGGCAAGATAATCGAGCTGGCGTGTCCCGAGGGTTGCACCTTGAAATCCCATTTCGTGAAAGTTGATATTTTTAATACTAAATATACTCTTTTCTTTTCCGCAGTACATCCGTAATAGAAAACTGAAAATTCGGAAGTTGTTAATGAAGGTCTCTACATATACAGAAACAATGTTTTATGAGTGTTATTCAGAGCTTTATTTCCTAGAAAACGTGGTAAAAAATTGTATTTTGAGCATATATTTGT
>JAHLJT010004287.1:7726-26684 GCA_031308135.1 Acheta domesticus
GGAAGGGTCCTCAAATTGTCTTTAAGGTGAATATTGCAAAATAACAATTTTGACCAACGATGCAAAATTATTACTGAATACCTAGTTTAATTGTTGCAAAAACCTTAAATTTCGTAAACACTGATATTTGAACACTATTACTTCGCCAAAACTTTCCACTTCCAATTATTTTTCCGATCCTGGAGCCGCCTTCGCACACTTCATTTGTTCGTCTCGGATCCGTAATATTCGTTCACGTTCTTAAGTTGTTTTGCGTTAAAAGAGGGGATATTCAATTGATTTTTTTGCAAGTAAATTAGAATTAAAAATTTCCAAATTTCCTTTTCAAATTCACCAATTCTATTGCATGTGCTGAAATTTTTATGTCGTAATGTATGATATTATCTTCATTGATATATTTTTTGTAGACCAGGGCCGCTCACGCAGAGCAAATCGGCAGCGCGGAGCCGTGTTGTCAGCCGAGAGCGGGACACCGGAGCCCGAGCGTTGCGCGCCTTGCAATAACCACTGTCACAGTGTCCCGGTAACTCCAGTCGCGGAAACGTGGAAATCGACGCAAGCACTTCACAGACCAGAGCATCTACACCGACAATTTTCAATGCAGTATGGGAAGAAAAGTATATTTTCGCCGACTACGGCAGCTGTGCCAAATGTTTAGTTTACATAAATGGTTGAATCACGTGAAGTTTAATTTGCAAAGACATTATACATTTAATTATGCTGATGAAAATGACAAGTATGCTGAAGAAGGACGAAAGGAAGTTTTCAGTGTTTTGAAAAACAATGCCTCACTAGAAGTAAGTTTTGGATGTATTTTGATGTTCTTTTGCTGTTTTGACAGTAAAATAACTCAATACAATAGAGTTTAATTTTATTGCATGTGGATACTACAACGTGAGCGTTTAGGAAAAGAACTTCCCACAAAACCGTTTTGCAAAATTGCATCGTAATGCTGCTCGATTGTTAAGTACGTTTGGATCAACATACAACAGTGAGCAATTTTTTGCTACTTTGAAAATTTGTAAATTTCGAATGAGAAGTACAATTACAGATCACAATCTCAAATGCATGTTACGGCTCAATAGCACCATGTCATCTCTTCCAAATATAGAAAGTATATTGCGAGAAAAAACACTTAAAAGGTGTAATAAGAGTATTTGATTTTGCAATCAACTTAATTTTTTAATTTTAATTTCCTTTATTTTTAGTATTTTTATTACTAGTTTATTTAATCACATTTTTTGTGCATCCTTTAAAATACTTTTCATATTCAGCAGCATGATAAACTGTGTAATGTCACCGCTATTAAATTTCTTTATGTTATTGAGCACTTTTTTGCAACTAAACAATTGGCATTGCCGGCGCAATTTGCAAAAAGATACTTTTCTTTCCATGCTGCAATGCAAATTGTCGTTTTTTTTCCAAATTACACTAATACGTTTATATCTAGAAACTGTTCCAATTAATGTTACAAATGTATCTTACTTTTTTTCTACCGTAATATCCCTTCCCAGAGCTGTGAGATTTTTTTCATTCCGAACAACGGAAAATACCCCGTAGAAATACGACGCGACCCACTGTGCCACATGCCGCCGATCGATTTTTGATGACGTCATTTGCTCTTTCTGCGGCGAAAGAGAAAAGAGCAACCGGAGGCTCCTCCTCGGAGCAAATGGTTGAGCGGCCCTGTTGTAGACGATCGAATGGCTTGCATGACGACGCGATGGATTCTATCCCCGCCCCCCTGTGCCTTCTACGCCAATACTCTCAATCATTCGGATAAACACGCGTATCATAGAGAACGTTCATACTAGAGATCATGATTGCGGAAAATCTACTCTATCAGCTTCTCAGTCGTTTGCAGTTGGTTCAGAATGTTCTTTTGTAATAGTTAACTATGAAAGAACCAGATGGCGTTATCGTCCGTACAGTGTGCCAGAACGCGCGGAATGACGGACTTCTGAATTTGGCCGTTACCCATTTTATGTGTCGGCAATTGTACATGTGCTTTAAATAATGTTAAAGTTTCTCAAAAGCTTAACCGTTTTCTGTGAAACCAAGCTTCTAATTCCGCATTTTCAGAAACGGTCAAATGCCATTTTCTCATGAATGGATCCATATTTTTTTCAAACTTTTCGAAAAGATAGCGCTAATTGCACTCTTTAATATGAAGTCAAGATCAATTTGGGGTATTTTTTCGATTTTTCAAAAAGTAGACAAATATATTTTTTTGGAAACATCTCTCACACTGTCAATATGAACATTTCCAGCAATTTGTAAACACTATTGTATTTGTAAGTTGATGTACTTTAAAAGACTTCTGATGAAGTGATTCGAAAATTCAAAATTTTCTGTCAAAAAGAGCTTAAATTTTCGCATTTACAGTAACGCTTAAACGCCAATTCCTTAAAGACGAATCCAATTTTTCAAAGAAAATTGCCAGTGAGGACGAGATTTTACTGCTCTTTAATATTCATTAAATAATATTTCCGTTCTAATATTAGGAAATCAAAAATGAAGAAACTTTAAAATAAAGTGTACTTTGAGCGACGATAGATGGCAGCTGGCAAGAGTATGGGTCAAGTCCGAATAGGTGGCCGAGACCAAAGGAAATGGAAAGCTAATACGGGAAAGTCTGTGCCATTCTGTAGCACAACTACTTTATTTTAATCTAAGTTCTATATATCGAACTATGAAGATTACATTTATTTTATTGGAGAGTGTATAAAATACTTTTTGTATAACATCATTATAAAGTTATAAATGAAACGAAGTGTAAGTAAAGTTTTATAGTTGGCAACATTGATGTTGGTATTATGACGTCACAACTGTGACAGCGGAGAGCCGATTCACGCGCGCATTCGAAAGAAAGATGGCGTCGTTACCAATGGTAGTTTTAGAAAAAGCCTCGAAGGCAGAAGAAAGTTTAATACCTAAAAAGTCGAGTGCATTGTACGAGAAGGAATGTATAAAATTTAGGAAGTGGATGGAAACAAATAATGTAAATATTATATGCGAGACAGTTGTTCTGGCGTACATATCTGAGTTGGTAAGTTTGTCATACTTTTTATGATAGTGTCGTGTGTGTATGATAGTGTCCTAGTGTCGAGTTTTCATTTTCTAATTTATGTTATTTTGAAGTCTGCAGTATGTAAGGCATCATCTTTGTGGTGCAGTCATTCAAAATTGAAAACTATGCTGAAAATTAAAGATGGAATTGACATCTCTGCTTATAACAAAGTTCAGTTATATATGAAACAAGCTAATGTCGGCTATGAAGCTGAAAAATCTATGATATTTTCGAAAGATGTGAGAAAATTTTTAGTGGAAGCAGATGATGAGAAATATCTCTTAATGAAGCTAGAGTAATAATATTTTGTCTAGTTTCTGAAACCGGTTCTACAGATCTGTCTTTCTGTGAACAGTAGAAGTTCGTCATGACGTCATGTCGCGTTTAATAATGGCGATGACGTCATGTAGCGTGCGATAATATACTGGATTATGTACGATTCGGGGTATCGAAAAGGGTCGTTTATAATGATGGTATACAAAAAAATACTTTAACGTTTATTGGGAGCAAAATACTAGTACAGAGGTAAAAGACTTCCGCGTTTCCTGCCTACAAAATTGAATTGACATTAATTTTTGCAAACGTATTGTTGCTTTCACGTTTTTTAATATGAAATGTGTTGTTATAAGAAGAGTGTGAGAAGTGCGAAAGAATGGCTCAGCAAAGTGTTTCTTGACACTCAGGGAGCAGCGGGCTCGAGTCTTAGTCTTCGACGCTCTTTTTCATTCTACTTTACAAAACAATTCACTAAATTGCAAAATTATACATTTGTCTTGTCAAAGTTATGTATAATGTAAGCAAAATTCGCAATTGCGAAAAAAACGAGCAATTCTAAAATAATGGTAATAGGTTGTCTGGACGTGCGGCGTTGAGACCAAAATAATATAATTTTTATTTATTTATTTACGTCAAAAACTGTTAAAAACTATGAGTGACGACCTATGGGGAGAAGTGAATTTTGTGCACGTTTTCATAATTCTGTGATCTCTATCCTAAACCATACTCTAGTCGAATTTTGAATACAGAAAAGAGAGGTTTTTCTCGAGTTTTGTTGACAAAATATTCGCTCCTATATAATAAAATATATTTTCATAGGTAAATTAGCTATAAATTCCTGCCCTGAACCCTCATGTTCTTTACGAAAGAATAATACTTTTTGCCGCGATAATATGGAAAACGATAATTTGAATAACTATATTTCCCACTGAAATTCAGAAGACGTCCACAAATAATCAAGTTACATTTATGTCCAGAAGCAAAACAAGGGACCATCTCAGCATTTGCTCAAGGATCAGGGAAACTGGACGAAAAACCTGATCGAGATGGGGGCCATCAACCCAGAAACTGTGGTACAATACTTGTTACAGGTTCTTTAGAATTATACGGTCCAAATGATAAATAATTACATTAACTATCATTATTAAAATTAATGCTACTTTCCTTTTGATGCTCGGTATCGTCTCGAATTGTATAGAAACAGTTATGTAGCAGAAAAGTTTTTACTTGGGACTTAAACTTTTCTATCGAATTTAATCGTTTAATGTCGTCTGGCAAAGTGTTGTAGAGTAATTAACATGAATTGTATGTGAATTTTTTGTAGTGAGCTGTTGATACTGCCACCTGGTGAACATGATTACTACGTCGTGTGCTATAGACATCGGCGTTTCCTGAAAATATATTCCCCCCCCTTAAGTAAGTCATTTTTGACAAAAACTACTGATTCGTAAATCAGGGGACAAGGTAATGGTAAAATTCCTAGTTTAATTAAGAGAGACTTACAAGAATCACGTGGGTGGGATTTGCTTATTATTCGTACAATTCTTTAACGTAATCTGAAAGTCTGGGAGCTATAAGATGTTTCCCCAGAATGCCATATCTCAGGCGGAAATGAACATTGGCAAAATATACACAACGAGCAGCATGAAGGCTGGCGGAATTTGAAAGAATTCTGAACGCGTAGCATAATGAACTTAATTTTGTGTTCAATTCATTTAAGTGGGCATTCCATTTGAGGTTTGACTGAATTGATAGACCTAAAAATATTGTTACATTAACATCAATCAATTGCACACCGTTCATTTTCAATGGAGTACAGAATTTTTTATTTGAAATGGAAAACTGCATTGAAACAGTTTTCTTTTCATTTACTATTAATTTGTTATTACGGAACCAATTTGAAACATCTGATATTGTACTATTTACGGTTTCTTTGTTGCAAAAACTATTTGTGTCATCCGCAAAGAGAACTGTTCTTCCGTTTCGAATCGCTAAACGCATGTCATTTACGTATAATAGGAAGAGAATAGGGCCTAAAATCGATCCTTGCGGGACTCCACGTGCAATTGTCAAAGAACCGGAAAGGTGTGTTCATAAAGTTCCATCATTCCAGTAAGGTATTTCTACTCTCTGAGATCGTCGTTTAAAGTAGGAACATAGCCAATCTAGAGCAATACCACGGATTCCATATGAAGGTAATTTTGAAAGTAAAATGTTATGATCAATGACATCAAAAGCTTTTGAAAGATCTAAAAATATTCCAATAGTTGCTTCGTTTTGATCCAATGATGAGGCAACATCCTTAAGAAAAGAAAAAATTGCTGTTTCCGTAGATTTTGATTTCCGGAATCCATGTTGGCAATTTGTAAACGCGTCGTGTTTATTGAGAAAGGTTTCCATTCGCACATAAAAAGTCTCTCTAATATTTTTGATGACAAAAGAGAAATTGGCCGATAATTTTGAATTTCAGTTTTGTTGTCTTTTTTGAAGAGCGGCTTAATCTTAGGTGTTTTAAAAATATCTGAAAAAATTCCGGTGCATAAGGATGCATTAAATATGTGAGTTAACGGGTGTATAATGGCTGGCGCGCACGTCTTTAACAAACAATCCGGAAATTCATCTAAACCGGCCGAATATTTATTTTTTAATTTACCGATTATTTTGAGAATTTTATAGGAAGAGGTTTCGGAAACGAACATTATGTTTAAAATTTTTTGGGAAACGTCAATGTTGAATTTTGTGGCTGAAAACCCTTAGTGAGGTCGACAGCAATTCTCGAAAAGTATTGGTTAAAGAGACTAGCCACTGTTGCCGGATCGTTCACATCTCTATCGTTATCTTTTAAAACAACATTCTCTACAAGGTTTCTAGTTTATTTTGTCGCATTTTTTACTATATCCCACATTGATTTTGTTTTGTTATTTGAGTTCAAAATATCCTGATCGTGTTTCATGATTTTAGCCTGCCTTATGACTTTTCGTAACAATGATTTGTATTTTTTAAAGTAGTGAAGGAAATCTTGAAATACGTTATGATGCTTAGAAATGAAAGAAAGAACTCGTCTGTTTTTACATGATGTTCTAATCCCTTGTGTTATCCAAGAATTGCTTTTGCGTGAAATATTTAATTTTCTTTTCTGAAGAGGAAAGCAAGTGTTAAAATGAAATGAAAGCGTTGAAAAAAAAAAAGAATAATATTTATCGTTTGTATCAATAGTATTATAAACCGCGGCCCATGACTCCTGCAGCAAGTAATCAATGAATAATTTTATTTTACTTTTAGAAAACACTGTACTCATACGTGTTTTATTTATTGTGTCATTGTTCGCATTTCGTATAATGGTAAGAATTTGTGCATTGTGGTCACTGTATCCTAAATCTTTTGTTTCAATTTCATGTCGAGGAGTGGTTTTGTTAATTATAATTTGATCGATTGTCTTCTTTGAATTTACTGTGATCCGTGTAAGTACTTTTATTGTAATATCTAAATTGAAGGAATTAATTAAATTAAGAAACTGCTCTTTCTCGCAAGATTCGACCAGAAAATCAGTGTTAAAATCTCCGCATACAACAATGGATTCAAAAAAGCGATTGATGACTTTGATTAGTGTTATCTCCAGCTTTTCTAAGAACAAAATTTAATCTGCAGCTCTCTTTGTTGGAGGCCTGTAGATGCAAAGCAATATCATTTTTAGCACAGGAAGATGTACAACAGAAATTTCAAAAACATTTTCAACGGAATACTCCTTGAATTCCGTCAAGGAGATAGAATCAATATTATTTTTAACGTAAATACAAGAGTCTCCATATGCAGGACTTTTATGAGATTCTCTTTTTCTACAATAATAGCCTGCGAGGTAAAAGTTTGGAATTTGGAAAATGCTAAGTTCATTAGGAGATAACCAATGTTCTGTAAAGCAAAGAACATCCATTTGATTTAAATTGCTCTGTAGAGCTGCCTCGATAAACTCAGTTTTATTTGAAAGGGATTGAACATTATGGTGCAATATCTTTATATTTTGCAAGTACCTACACGAATGTTTTTCTGTTGCATCGTACTGTATTTGCTATATATTTACTCCACTTTTTACCTCGAGTGCGTGGTCGAAGGTTGTAATGTGTCCCAGCAGTCACAGGTTGTGAGGAAATAGGGGCGTCATTGGTAGTGGGAATGGAAGAAACGGGAGTAGGTTCACAGGAGGGGGTAAGAGGGTTCAGAATAAGGGTGGCGGGTGGAGAACGTAAGGAAGGTGAAAGGGATGGATTTTTGGCAGGAGGCTGCGTAGGACTGGAGTTGATGATGTATTGTGCAAGCTTTTCACCGACTGCATGGTTTCCAGCAAGGTTCACGTGGAGACCGTGCCGGGTGAAGTGTTTTACTGAGAGGAAATTCATTTCAAGAAGTGTTACATCTGTTTCTCTCAGTTGCAGTTTTAGATGTTAGTTTGCGTGCTTAATCTCGCTGCATAGTGTTGGCCTGTTGTACCAGAAGGGCTGAGTCGAGACTACAATGTTAGTATTTTGGGCGGCACATTGTAATTTGTTTACATGTTGTTTAGGTGTAAAGTTACCGCCCAAATTAATGTCATTCTGCCCTTCTATGATAATGACTGTGTCCTGATTGGGCATTGTCTTCGTGTGGTTATCCAACTCTGCAGTCACGTCTGCAAACCTCCCGTTAGGTTTAAAAATAGAATAGACTGAGTAGTTGGGATGTGACTTCCTACTGAGAATGGAGGAAAGATGGCGACCATGGCTGTCAGCTAAAATAAGTACCTGTTTTTTAGGCTCAGTAGGAATGGCTCTGTTTTCAAATGAGCTAGGATGCGAAGCTTTACGTGTTTTGGTTTTGACACGCTGCCTAGCCTGTTTGTGTTGGTTCGTGCATGTACTTGTCGATGGAAGGGAAGGGTTGTGAGGATCAGGAAGGCGAGGAAAATCTGTTTCATAATCTAAAACACTAAATCTGTTTTGAATTGCGACTGGATGTGGTGTCTGTGTCTTATGTGCGGTCACGGGTGCACGGTTGGGAAAATTCGCAGTGTTGCCTACTTGTGCCCAGAAGTCATTGTAGAAAACGACCTCTTCCAGCCTTGGGATATGTGTATCTAAATTACTGTTTACGTGTGTGAAGGCTTTCAGAAGGTCGGCTTTTTGAGGGTGTAGAGAGTAAAAAGAGTAGAACGAACAGTAGCCATGTCACGAATGCGTATTAATGTGCGTGATAAAATTGGAATAAATACAAGAAAACTCAGATAAGAGCAACAATAACCTAGCTTAATATTTAAAAAGTGTAATATTTATGTGTATTCGATAAATTAAAAATTAAGATTCGATACAAGAAAGAGAAGGTATGCTAAGTACAAAATCTATTGAAAGCTAGTACTTACGAAATTTGGCAATGCGGTTATGTATTTTCGTTCACTTCAGCTGCAACTGTTTTATACAATGTCGACTATACTTTACCGTAAATAGATAAAGATATTAGCTGAAAATTGTCTTCAAAATATTGAATAAGATTTGAAACACAAATTGAAAACTACTCGATACACCGTCCTCGTAACGTTCAAATTAACTGAATAATCACTCGTCACAAAAATAAAATAAACTGAATAGTCACTCGTCACAAAAATAGAATAAATCTTTCAGTAATTAAGTTAAAACAGTAATATAATATCGAAAATAAACTGATCTGTTTATAGATTTTGACACTTGATCACCAACTCGTAATTCTGAAGTTCGTTAAGGTTCAGTAATGTTTAAAATTCGTTAGCTGTTGGTTCGTCTTGGTTAGAGCAAAAAACCAGCCAAAATTATATTTCCAGCTAACCTGCAACAAGTAATGAAAGCACTTAAACACGCAAAATGCAGTCAGATCGCTAAAAATAGTAGATAAATCACAAAAAATCAATAGCACAACCAGATGCGTCAGTCTCAAAAGATGGCGTCAACCAGTCCTTGATTTTAAATTGCATTCTTCGTAGTACTTCCGTGTTCTCGATTCCAGGTCAAAATAAGATAAGGGGCTCTGCGGCGTTGCCACTGGGTAAAAAAGAAAAATCAATATTTTCATTTGCAGCTAAGCTAATTGAACTACTCCGTTTTTATTATTCGACATGGCTCACCATAACCAATCCCTATGAGAGCGAGTTATCGCATTAGTAAACCAGGAATTGTGGATTCCTTATTAATGTATTCCTTATATTTCCTACAATAAGAGATTAATGAACAAACAATTAATATAAAAAATTCGAATACATAATTTGGAGAATAAAAACAAATATTTCATAGTAAGACAAAAAGCCCTTTTCAGGGTCACCTTGTTTAAAATCAGAATAATGTATTTACGCTACGGAGAGAGTTTTGTAATACAGTTAATTTGAGAAAAAAGAAATCACGGATAAGCAAACCAACTCCGGGCAAGCACGGGATTCGATCATGTGACCAAGGGTTCTGAAAGGGGATTCTACCACTGAGCCAAACGAACACACCTTTCGATTTCTTACATAAACTTACATATTTAAATTACATGGGTAAGTTACTGTGCCAAATTGCGGACAACGTTTAATATGTCTCCAATTTAGACAATTACAAATAATTTTGATGTGTGGCATCTTCTATCGAACGGAATTAAAACTTAAATTACTGAAATACATCTCACTAACTAGTCCTACTTTAAGGGACTCCCAGTAACTAATGACCAGCCACAAAACTTCTAAACGGTTCCCGATATCGAAATACAGTTTTCTCTCAACATTATATAATCATGGTTCAAGTGAAAAGAGAAATGGTGTAGAGATATTGTTTGAAATATTTTAGTTTTGAGAAATTAAATAATATTTAGTTTTTCTAAAGGGAACCATATATTTTTCTTACTAGCATTAGATAGATCATAAAAGAGGAATACAATGATGTAACATTGCATCAACGCAACAAAGAGAAGCAGCAAAGAGAAGTTATCCTCAATCAAATGGTCGACAATTACACATGATGGAGTCACACTCATCAATGACCGGTGAGGTTATTTTATGACAAGCTTGACATTGCTGCTTTGAATGCGTACGTAATATTCACAAAATTGATTCAAGATTAATGTCAGTGTGAAAGGAGTTTATGCAACTTGCAGAAGAATTTTCCTCTTCTAATATGAAAAAATGAGTGAGAAACCCTAATATCATCAAAAGTACTCTAAATGCTTTTCAAGTCTTCACAGAAACACAAGTTTGGAAGTTCTCTAGATTCCAAAGAAAATAAAAAGGTACACTGAAAAAAAAGGGCCATTGACTCTCAACCACAAACCCATGGTTAAGTGTCTTCCAGTTGTGACGATCGATTTATACATTGTGGCAATAATCAGAGAGTATATGGCAATAATCGCCATAGATGACGTGCTGGTAGTTGATTGTCAAGCTAACCAACCGACGAAGGTTGAGAAATACGCGATTCTTATAACCATCAGTTGACTTCATATAACGTTCTAATTGGTTCCCGCAACCACGGGGTTCTCAACGCCTCCTCAACGCTTCGGAGATGGTTGAGTTGACCAACCTTTGGCGGGAGACCAGCGCGGCCTGAGGATGAATTTGACAGCTGGAAATACGGTCGAGTTTCAGAGTGTGATTAATAAGGACTCTGGAGAGAGTTTTCACTTAAGTTTCTAAAAGACGAAATATTAAGATGAATATCTACTGAATCGATTCCAAGAGAATGCTCATTGTCTCTCAATGGTAAGTGAAACATTTTTCATGTGAGGTTACGGCCACATTACTCTATATAATCGAGTAACAAGTATTTTTAACGTATAATTTATGATTCATTGCAGGTTTATCGTTTGGCGGTACACGAAGATGTGTGTGTGTATGTGGAGGGGAATCCAGTACTTAATTTGGAAAATGAGTGTATTCTGTTGTGAGAGTAGTTAGCAATTGTGCCGAATCTTTATAAGAAGAAAATTTTCGAATCTCTAAATTTCTGTTGAAACTTGGTTATGTTGATCATGGTATTTCGTTGTTGATGAAAATACGCAGTATATATGTTTATAAAAAGTGTTGAAATGTGTCAGAGAAGTTGTTGATTAAGACCAGAAAACTACACATGCAGAACGTTTACACAATGGGCACTGCAAAATGATGTGCAACTTGATGTCATTGAATGTGTGTTTCTTGAAGGATGAGTAAATAAAAGCAGTTTTTAAACAATCAAGTTAAGATGCATGTGATTTGAATGGGACATCACAGACATGAAAACCTCAATAGACCCTATTTGATGTCAGCTTTTGGTGACATTTAATTAAGAATATTGCTACCATTTTATTTTATAACTGAAGAAAATTGTGGAACTGCAAGCAATCTAATGTTCTTCAGAGATATTAAATTCCATTGTCCCTTCTCTGTTTCCTTTAATAAATTAATGTAGTGTTTTGAGTAATCAGATGAGTTCCGTATTATTTTATTGCTTAAATTTATATTTGTCAAATGAGAAAATGATATCTTTCAGGATTCAAATATATGTAAGTAAAATCTAAACTATTATTCTGCCCATGTCCATGCTTTTTTATTGTTGGTTTCAAATGGTATCTATGAATCTTAAAGATTATACAAAGTGAAGCTTGACTACAAGCCTCTGTATACGAGATGGCAGGTACATCAGTAAACTGAATGAATTGTTTTTGGGGTCCAGCATTTGTTAAAAGTATTCTTGTGATTCTGAAGATTGCATGCATTGTTGGTAATTCTCTCTTTAAAATATTCATTAATTCATATCATCTCTTTGTATCAAAATTAATCAATTAACTTATTGATTTTAATTTTATTTGTTTATTTTCATCTTTAAATATAAATTAATAGCGTCCTCTGCGAATAGAGGGAAGTGGTTTCAGTGTACAATAGTATATTAAAAGAATCAATTACTCAAGTCCTTCTTTATAGGAAGGGTTCATTTCTAGTTTTCAAATGTTGTGGAATTTATTTTTGTTCTTTTCATACTTGCATCAAATCAGTAATATCAGATATTTGATAATCGCTTCATTTCTCATTGAATATCAGTAAGGTATATATTTTAAAATTTGAACACAGGCTGCGACATACCAATTGTGATGATCTTATAATTAAAACTAATTATATCTAAAACTTGTTCCACGTGGCAAGGCAAAAATTATTCAATTACATTTAGTCATATCCGTTCCCCATCATTTTTAAATTATTAATAATTTAAATACTTCAGGTGTATAACCTGACGCCCAAAATAATTAATTAACTTATTTTCAATTTCAGTATAAGAATTTTAAGAATATTGTTGAAAGTCATTGTATCATTGTGCTAATGAAAAAAAAACAGCAAAAGTGTTGAACAAATCCATGTTAAAAAGCATAATTTCTCAAACCTTACATTCCTAGACAAAATTAGTCAATTTTTAAACAAAATGACAACGAACAGGCTTGGAATATCTCAGGTTTAGAATTGTATCTCTACATTCTGTACATACTTGTTATTTGTAAAGCTATGAATACTCATGTAATTGCACATTTTTTTTTATGCCAATCTCTCTCAGAAACTTGAATGTAACGCAATGTAAAATGCATATGTATGCATATTTTATGTAATGCATATTTTGTGTATTCCAGAATTTTGGGACTATTAGTTGTGTTTATGTAGTTAGGATAAACTTGTTAAAATTCAAATGTGTGCCCAACACATGATGTCAAAAATATTTTTCAAAATATGAGGCAGTACTGTGTGATAGCGCTTCTTGAGGACTGAAAACTTTTGAAAAGTTGAAAGAAAAATTTTGATTTGGTTGTCACTATTGAAATTATATTTTCTAATGTTTTTCAGTCCCTTTTTTATGTAGGACAACCACATTTTAAAAAATCCAAATTTATTTTTTATTTTGTTCAATGAAGGGTTTACATTTCAGATTCTATTTCCCTCATCAAGTGTAACAAACTACAAAATTAGTTTCCAAAGAAGAAGCCAAATTGATGTTTACAATATTTGTTAAATTAAGGAAGAACATAAAAATCACTAAAGTTAAAAAAAATTAACGTTATACCCAATTTAATTTGAAAACTTACATCAAAATATAAAAAAAAACAATTGGAAGATGTATTAAGTAAATTTTTCTCAATGTGTGTGGTTTTTATTTATTTATTGTAAAGTTTCAATTGTCACAGACATGCAAATTTCATGGATTTTGCAAATTTCATGCAAATTTCTACATTGTAGAATTTGAGTTTTTATGTTAGGAGTGTGCAGACAGGGGATGCATACACTATTTCTGATCCTTTAAATTAAGTTTTATTTACATATTTTAATTATTTGCTAGTACAGATCCCTTAGCGACACACTTTTTAAAACTATTTTCATACTGCCATCATGTTCCCTCATTATTCTCACTTTTTTAACAAATATTGAATTATTAATTTAATTTTTTAATTCAATCTTTATTGATGATTTGTTACTAGTGTACATGATTATTTAGATGAGTATGTAAATACACAATTATTCTTACTTCAGAAAACAAAATTTAGAATTGCATAGTTGGATTTTGACCTTGGTCTAAGAAAATGTGAAACTTTCTTTCTTTAATGGTTTTACTCTATGGATTTGAGTTTTAATTTACAGAACAATTTTGATTGTTCTTATTTTATACATTCGGAATACTGTCACTTTCAGAAATTACTAGGGATTAACAATGTTTATACTGGCAAACTTTGTAAACTTTGTAATAATTGGTATCTCATGTAACAATGCTAACTTCATACTGAGAAGTGAGAATTTTGTTTCTATAAAAAGTATTATATACAATTTGGAACAATCAATTTTTAAAGACTGCTGGCATTTATTTTGTCTTCGATTTCTATTGTGAAAAAATCAAATATTTTTGTCTAGTTTCAGGGAACATGCAATTCTAATGTCCAACATTGATCTACTATGCAATAACTAAATTTTTATTAGAAAGAAGACATGGAAATTGGAACTAGCCCTCTCATGTGAAAATTTAATTACACTGTGCTTTTGTTAATAAAACTTTGTGATTTGGGAACACTTATTATAGTTTGGGATTGATGCAAAGAAATGGTCATGATTAATGCATTTATAAAAGCTATTTCCTCTTGTAATTATTATTTCTTCATAAACAATGTTTACATTGTTTCCTGACTCACTATTTTTGGACAACGAAACTTATTTGATTAGACTAATTTGAACCTCATTAAACACTGAGAGGCCTGCAAGTACTAATTAGAAGTTCAATAAAATAACATTAATAATGTGCATAAATAAAATGGATTTTCATCTCTTTATCATATTTCTTATTCTAAAGGAGTAAGTACTGCATGCAATTTTTGTGTTATACAAGCCTATGGGCTGTTTCCAAAATGTTCTTGTGTGGTTTTTGCTACATAAGAAAACTTGCATTGTTCTCAGATGCAAAACTAGTATCTTACTTTTCAGTATTTGGCTTCATTGTAATGTTTTATTTTTTGTGGCGCCTAGGGCACTTACTAGCTAAAACTTGTTGCTGTGAAATGTTCATTTTAAATGTATAAAAAGATAATGTAAATAATTATTTAAAATATAAGGAAGCATTTATAAGTATCCATCAAGTGTTTTTCTCATATCAATTTCCCAAATATATCTATTTCAATTGCTTTCACATTTGTTCATATTCCTGTTTGTGATTTTCATGCCTGCAAAACTGTTATCAGTTTAATGTGATTGAGTTTGTGTGTTAATTTATTCTGACCCTTGTTTCAGTGGAGTCATTTGCAACTTGGTCTTAAAAGAGATTATGTGACAGTTAAAACTAATAAATTAGTTTCATGGAATGTAAGAAATTTAAACTTTTATTTAGTGATGGTTGTGTGCCACAAGTTGCAAATGACTTGGTGAAACAAAGGACTGAAGAAATGAACTAAGAAATACTCTATATTTTTGAGTTGGTTAATTGATTTTACAAATATTGTATTGAGTTTTGCTAAACTTTTTTTGTGTTGGTTAGGGGTCTTAAGAGTGTTTACTTGTTGCTATTAAATGTTAAGAGTGAAAATATTTGGCAAAATATTATGAATGAAATTATTTCAGAATTAATTTTTATATATCTAATTCTATTCAGCAAGTACTTTTAGTGTCAAGTTTGCAAAAATGTCTTTGTTAAAAAATTCTTCAAATTGACTTCTTACTTCTTTTTCAGTTGTACTTTTAAAATGTAACAATTTTTAGAATCATGTTTATATAAAATTTGATTCCAGACATTGTTACATAATTTTACAAAATTATACAAAATTTAATTAATTTATCCAATTAATTTACACTGAATTTAATTGAAAATTTGAATTTTGACATTGTCTCTACTTGTGGTTTTGAATTGTCTTGCATACGCACAAATTTATGCAATTCTGAAAAATTTTATAATTTCTTAACTACATAACCAACAATTTAATGCTACAGGTACGAGTACAAAAGAAGGTAAGCATACATGCAAACAAGGGTTGATGCAAAATTTTCCATTTTTGGTGTAAACATTTATCTAGGAACTAGCACTAAATTTTGGTTTGTTCAACCACCCACCGAAGTTCCGAGACAGTCAACCACGCACTGCAAACATTTTGTGGTTCAGGACCCCACGTCGGCAAGGGAATCACAAGACCCAGCGGTGGTTGAGAGCACCACGGAGGTTCACACATGGCGCCGAGGTTGCGTCAACCACACAAATAGCTGGGCCATATTTTACTATTAAATTTGGTTGGGAGAACCGAATTTTAATGTGCGGCAAGCAATCCTTTTTTTCAGTGTAAGGCGAGTATTTTCAAATGCTAATATTGTGGTAAAATTGTTATAAATTATTTTTATTAGGTCGTTATTTTCTTTCCTGGTGCTATTTCTGCCTCTTCGAAAAAGGTAAAAAACCAAATCAAAGTGCTTCGTGGGCGAAAAAAATATTTACCAGAACATTAAAAAACAGTATTCTGTGACATTGTTGCAAATACAATATTAAAATTTCTTATTATGCGTTAAAAGTTTAGAAAAGCAAGTTTATTTAATATTTAAAAATCATTGCACTCATGACTTCTTCATCCCGTTCTCAAATGAGTGCTTTATTCAGACCGGGCCTCGAGTCCCACTGAGTGAAAAGTTGCATAATCCGAGCTCCGGACAAGGAATGATTAAATGGCCTTCACACTATTCAACAACAAAATTCAATAACTAGTGGTTCTTCAAACGCACATACTTTCTCGCTCTGCTTCTATACGGTCCTTTTTCCTATTCCACTACTTCATAAACCAGAAAAAGTGTATTATACCAGCAAACCTTTTCGGTACCAAGGCCCGACAACCGAAACTCAAATTCAACGAACCGGCACTTACACCACTACGTAACACCAACACCGTCACTGTCGAACAGAACCATGAAACAATAGAACCAACCTATAAAATGGTATATGCATGATTCAGAAACAATTCATACGATGGCAAAACGCTTTACAAATACAAGAGAAGTTAAAATTTGTTAAAAGTTAATTATTTGAACAAATATATAGAGACATTTCCAGGACATTTATCGCAATTACTTATATTTTAGTCAAAACGTAATTCTATCGCTTTTATCGTTAGGAGCCGGTAATTTTCAACATGCGAAAAACGTGTCTTTCAAACATGACCAAGAAAGGCAGCGATAAACCGCATTACGAAGTATTCGCAAGGCTAGAAAGTAATAATCATTTCGGAACAGTTAGGGATTGTAAATTTATCGCAAGCCTTCTGGTTATATTGTATTACAATTTAACGTTAAAATGCTCATAATTTTATTTAAATTGGTTCATACAGATATATACTAGACAACGGTTGATTTGACATGTCATACGCTTCAGAAATCGAATAACAGAGTTGAAAAATTGTTTAAAAGACGCAGTTAGGGAAAACACAGACAAGTCCTATTTATCTGTATTGAATCTATTCGTGAGTAGAAGTACTTCAAATGATTTTCAATAAAGTATCTACACTCTTCAGTGTTTTTTTTCATGCAACATCACATTCATCAAATTAAAATTCCCCAGGGGGGATCGAACTCGGCATCTTCTTACTGAAGATCTCAACCCGAAGGTGCATTAACCAACCGCGCTACGAGACCGACTTGCGGAACAACTGCTAATATTTCAGTCAAAACGATCTTGTATCAGTTCTCTTATTAGGAAGCCGGTAATTGTCAACATGCGAAAAACATGTCTTTCAAAAAACATGACCAAGAAAGGCAGCGGTGAACTGTTTACTCCACATAATTTATAGGATGATCGGCATTTGGAAAATAACTACTGCGAGAAAGTATGTGCCATTCTATAGTACCACTAGTTTATTATATATTTACTTCCCTTCTTACACACGTGCAGAAAATTTCAAGAAAAAATTTGGAGCGGTTTTTGAGGAATTTTTTTTGTCAATTTGAATCGCAATTTACGCAAAAACTATTCGTTTTTCCAAAAAATGGTACATGACCTTATTTGAAGTGCTAATTTTGTACAACCGACTTTGTCTGAAGCGAAAATCTCTATCTTCAATTTCCAGTTTTTAAACAGTTTTTTGCAATTTCGAAAAATAGGGCCTATAAACGAAAATGATGCCTACGTCATTCCCTTCAACGTTCCTGGCACTATTCAACAACAAATATAATCAAAAAAATTGGAGCCATTTTTTTTTAATTTACAAAATCTCAAAATGGGCTTCATGTAAAGTATCCTCAAATACTTAGATATCGGTTTCAAATTCAAGAGGCCTTGAGACGAGTAAAAACCATCGGGGAATATCAATTTTGAAGAAAATCGGAAGAAATTAGGCGCTAGCGTTGACCACAGACGGACAGACGGACGGAATGCCGTCAATTGATTTTGAAGTATGAAGAAGCAACAAATCATGGATTTTGACTACACCACGAGATAGAGGATGTTTTTTCTAAATTTAGCAACGGTTTTATCCACTTTTTTGTCACAGACTATAAGAGATTTTCTGGCGAAAATTCCGCGCGTTTTCCGCCGCACGATTACATAACTTTCTCTTCTTCTTCTTAGCCGTTTGGTTGACCCTTATGTGGGTCTTACGGCGCCTAACTTCTTCTTCACACTCTTCTCTGTTGTTCCAAGTCCCAGGAGGTATCTGCCATCTAGCCAATGTCTTCTCTATGTTGTCTCTCCAACCAGGTCGCGGCGGCGTTCTTTTCCTTCTTTCTTGCGGTTGCCAATACAAAAGCTTCTTTGGAAGTCTATTTCTCTGCATTCTCTGCACGTGTCCAAACCATAATAGTTGTTTCCTTTCATTTCGTGCAAGTATATCTTGCTTCAAACCCATAATCTCTTTAATTCTTTCATTTCGTATTTGCTCTCTTCTTGAAATGCCAGCTGATCTTCTAAGAAAGTCCATTTCCATTACCCTCAACTTTGTTCTCATTTGTTCTGAGAGTTGCCATATCTCAGCACCATACAGTACAACACTTTGGATTATTACTCTATATATCATGATTTTTGTTTTTTTGCTTATGTTCTTGTCCCATAGGATAGAATCAGAGAACCGATGAGTTTTCTTCTTGTTTTAATCCCGTTCCAAAACCTCTGTCTCATATAGTCC
>JAHLJT010004288.1:0-23431 GCA_031308135.1 Acheta domesticus
AAGTGACAAATGATCAACGCATCGCGGCAATTGCCATTAGCAAACACTACATTTTTTACTTCCTCGTGAAGGTACTTCGTAAGAAGAGAAAGTTACGTAACGCGCGTAGAAATGGCGAATTTTCGGCAGAATAACACTTATTGTCAGTCCCTGGTAACGAAAATCATGGATAGTAAATGACTCCCTCCAAAACGTGATGTAGCCAGAACCATGTTTTGTGGGTCATTGGCACCTAAAAATCGATTGACGACAAAACGTTAGTCGCTGTCTCTGTGGTCAACGCTAGCGCCTAAACGTTCATCTGATTTTCTCCATAATTGGTATTCCCAACGATCTGAACGAAAACAAAACTGTTCAAAAAGTTCATGGACAATTTTGTGAAAAACGAGTCGTTTTCTCGCGTAATTTGCTCCTGAAATTTGTGAAATTAAAAGAAATTAAAATACCACTCAAAATATTTTTATAAATTTTTTCCACGGAGAGAAGTGAAACTTTAAAGAAATGTCATTATCTTATTTTCACTGGACTCTGAATTTTGGAAATTTCAAATTGCAAATATGCGACAAAATATGTTTTTTTAGCACCAATAGTTTTAGAGGAGATATTTAGAAAAGTAAACAAAAATTTGCCTTGAATATTTAATAAAAGGAAAGAGAAACTTGGAAAATGTTGAAGACGTACTTGTGATGCCTTTAGTACACTGTATGATGGAAGTTAATTTTAGAGATTGTGTTTAGTGGTGTAACTCATTATTTTTTCAAAAATCCAAGTTTATAAGACGTTTACCACTATCTTGATAATAACTCCAGCAACACAGCCTGATTATTTACAATTTAATTTAAAAATTAAAGAATTACTATAAATATTTTAGTTCTTATCAAAAGTAATTTCCAGCGTCATCTAACAAAAAAAATCAATTCTATAATCACAAATAAAATTTCTTGGATATTCGTTATATTTTTGGCACAAAAATATCATTACAGAAGTTTTGGGGACAGTTTCAATGATTATGCAGCAACAAAATTTATTTACTACAAACAAACAATACACAATATTTATTACTATATCTCAGTATACTGAATAATTTCATTGGGAACATGTGACAAAAAGCAATACACCACATGTATGAAACAATCAGTTATAACAATACACATTGAGAACAATGTGCAACAATGACTACATATTTCAAAACTTGTGAACCACAATGCACAAATTATACAACTTTTGAAAGTGTACAATATTTTTTAATTTTCTGTAAACACTTCAGAGTATTACCAGAAACTACCTCCAAATGATTATATTAAAGGTTTTCATTGAATTCTAAAGAGATAAATAATGTTTAATTTTTAGAAAGAGACAATCGGAATGTTTCCATATATTTTGTAGATTTACTGATTGAATGACCTTAAATTTGAGACCATGTCTGTGTTTTTGTTTTTCAGATATAATTTTTAACATGTTTTGAATAAACAAAAATGTATGGTTTCAAAATCATACCTCAAAAAGAGTATGTTGCTACATTTCTAACAAATATTTGAATTTTCTTTTCATGCCCCAACATGGTCTGAAAACAAATTAAATAGCTTGACATAAATTACTAAAGCAATCACTCTTTACATCTATTCATACAGTGAAGATTTCTTCAAAACTTTTTTGGATGATCATCTGATCTTGCTTCTTTCCGTAATGTTTCTGTTCATTTAGAGAGGAACCTACAAACATTTTTACAATTACCACAACTTCCTCAATTTAACTAGAATGTACTGTCTTGAAGAATCATAAACATGGAAATTCTGAAGAAATGATATTCATTACTTTGTACGGTCTTAAACAATAAGAAAACAAACGTCAACTTACGGATAATATTCACTTGATTCAAATGTGAGAGGCTGATTTAATAAGATATTTTTCTTTTCCGGACACCATGGATTATTTTCATTTGCATTTGCTTTCAGCAACTTGGAAAATGTTATCTAGAAAAAAACATTAGATTACTTCCCATAGGTTATGTGTGTAAGACATACACAATTAAGTTACAAAATCATATACTGCAACTGCAATGTATAACATGATTCAATAAGATCGAAATACACACTGCTAAAGTAGTTGTGATATATTATCTTACTCTAGTAAAAACGCAATTAAACACTAAATAGTAGAGCTCTGCAATCAGGCGAAAACATCCGCGCGAGACTCTCGGGCTCGCGCCGACGCGGGGCGAAGGGAGGGGGACCGTGGCATGGGGGGAAGAGATAGCTGTTTAACGGACGTTTCGACGGCGGCTTGCGGCTCCTGCCGAGACTCAGGAGTCGCCGAGCGCTCGAGGGCTCGGCCAAGCGCGGACTGCACAGAGCTTCGCCCCTCAATGCATGTACGGGATATAAAGTCGCCGCATGTAGTGATCGCAACACTTTCAATTCATTGTAATCGAAGGAAAATACAATTTCAATTAAACGATTAATTTGTGAAAATTAACAATTTATCGATTTACTGGAAAAATTTGATAGAGACAAACTACACATTTTTTGAAAGAATTAAGGCAACAAAGACTCTGAAAATAAATAAATCTTTATTGCATAATTTTTATATTTTTTATATATTTATAATGCTTAAGGGAAGATAATCCGTTGCGTACCAACTGTAATGTCATTTCAGTTTCTTTTACAAACCCGAATATAAGGCATATTTATAAATACAATGAATATTTGGTCATAATTTCACTAGTAATAAGAAAACGCATGTGCTAAAACAATAATGAGGTGGGTACTATTCCTTGCGTCAGAACGTGTTGTCGTCATTGGGTGTCCTAATTTATTGTGAAATAGTTGATATAGCCGCCATGGCCTCTGAGTTTGTTGACTCAGTCGGCGGCCAAACAACAGCGGTCAAGCACATCAGCCTATTCAACTCAATAATTCAAAATACATTATTTACTATTATATACACACGTTTAGCAATATTTTAAATTCGTCAAAAGTATGTATACACGAAATGATGCATATAAACTTTTGTATGTACGAGTACAATGTTTTTCAATTACTCCAATTTTATTTTCGTCATACCAGATAAGCGATTAATTCTAATTAAAAAATCGTAAAATCTGAAATTGTGAATAATGACTTATGTGGAGTAGTATTGAAGCTCCACGAGACCCCGTCATTGGGTGAATACTGAGAACAAGCGTGGCAGGAAGCGATACACAGGTTGTGCGAGGTGACTCGGTGGCTCCCACGCAGCGCGCCATCGCCTTTGCGACGAAATTCTCCAGGAAATGACAGGAAGCAGTGAAAAGAGAAGGTCGAGATATGTGCACAAAGCTTTCCTCGAAAAGATATTGAGAGCTCGCAAGATATAAAATAAAACTAAAAGTACAATGAGCTCAAAACTATGCTGAGGTGACTGTGAGAATCCCGCACGCCTACTGCCGGGTAGCAAACTAAGGCCCGCGTTTCAGAGCCTGAAAAATTATAACACAACAACAAACAACAAACATTTGGAAAAAGATGATAAAAATACAAAATTGGAAGGGAAAGGTACAATATATTTCATTGCACTTGCATCTAAATTTAGCAGAGCATTTGATTGGCCCTCCATATTGCCAAAATAGAAAATGAAGGAAATTAATATTTTAGTCATTAGAATAACATAGGCATTTCGAACATCAATACCTAGTCATTAGAAAGAACGGAATTGATCTCTAAAACTTTTGAGTGCCTTTTCTTTGAAGTCAAGACAGAACAGCAATAGATCCACTGAGGTTCTCCAGTGCGTCCGAGGAGTCGATTTTTAAAGCTTTTTATTCTTTTTTATGTTAAAAATTTATTATTGAAAATAATATTAAAATTCGTCTATATATTACATTTTGGAAAAACTAAATATTGTCATTATTTTAAAAACCATTAAGTACTCCTTCTTTTCCTGAAACTTGGCATTAGATATTTACTCCGACATGTTGGCCGATTGTTACGTGGCACAGTTCGCCTGAACGGGGTCCGCCGGTTGTCGAACAACCGGCCGAGTCGGCCGCCGGCTCCCGGGAGTCCGCACCGGCTGCGAAGGACAGTCGAGCGCGTGGTCTTGAGAAGAGAGGGGCGGGCGAGCGCTGATCGGTAAAATCGCGGAGAATGCACACCTCTACTAAAAGCTTGATCTAATTTTGTCCTGCTAACTCGAAATAAACTATACACTCTTTTCTTAAATTATTGCAGTTGAAACAAACAATGAAACAAAGAATAGTTCTTGAAAAACGTGTCACAAGAATTATAACAAATCGTGGCATGTATGACAGTCTCACTCTAAAAGCACTTGCAGAGCGAAATAAGATGAAACTCTTGTTACCAACTCTAGCGAGAAATAAACCTAATGGACGATATTACAATTAATATGTGCATCTCTTTTCACGCTCTTATGTATTTTTTCCGTTCGTAATTTTTAGATATGTTACTTCCCTCACTAGCTTGTTACAATCAATATCTTCTGAATGAAATACTGTAGGTGACAAAATTCAAATGTTTGAGCTCCAATTTGGCATGATAGCCACTGTAGCAGACGTGCGGCGTGCTCACGCGCATGCGCAGGTTCCGAGGAAGGGCTCGTGGCTTTTCTGGTATATTAAACTTCTTACAAAACGCTGTCATTCACGGACGCAGGTGGACGCGCTGATTTAACCCATTTCTTCCAACGTTGCGTGAACGCACGCAAGGTTCATGATTTTTTCTACTTTCTATATAGCAATGCATCTGTGAATTTTTTCACAATACGTTTAATTCTTGTGATTTCGTATATATTTTTTACTTAGTAAACAATATATTGGTACTGACTTATTAATTTTCTTTCGGGTTGTGCAGCGTAATTCATGAGGTTACTAATTATTTTCTTTTCTTTAAAATTGATGAACTGCGAAGCAATTTATAACGATAGTGGTAAGGTATATACTATATAAAGACAAGTGTTAAAAGTTTGAATGAAAAAGTGATCTCCAAACGGATGCTGTAAGTAAATCAATATCGTGATGCGTTCACGCAACGTTGGGAGTTTCTCCGGTTGACTAGTGATGCCACGTAGCCGCGCGCTTGGTATTTCATTCCGAACTCGCCAGTCGCAGAACCCTATAATTAGAATGGAATATGAGACAGGCGATACACTGCCGTGTTAGAAGTTTCTGTCACGGCATTTTAAGATAAGATAAGCACGTGCCAAGCTATTCGTAGGTTCTTCTGGGAATTGAAAACAAAACAGATCGACCACGAAAGCTTTCTCTTCCCCTTTGAGGCAGTAGTGCGCGTGAAGAAAACCGTACCTCAAACTGCCCTCTTCGAACATGTAAAGAAACGGTAAAGCAAATAAAGAACATAGACTACATGATAGACAAAGAAAATGCGATTTTCTTAGTTAGAGGCATGACAATTCAGTTGTCACAGTGGCAACAATGTCGGCACCTTGGAACCTCTTGTCAACACGAAACGTATAACCGTAAGGAGAAAAAGCAGGAAATAGTTCAACAGCCCAATACCATTTTTCAATACAATCAGGGAATGGGTGGTGTAGATTTGATGACAATGCTATTGCAAATTACAGAATAAGAATAAGAGGCAAAAAATGGTGGTGGCCACTTTTTACAAATGGTATTGATAGTGCCATTGTAAATGCCTGGAAATTGTACACATTAGTAACTGGCGAAAAGACAAGTCAAATTGATTTCAGATCACGATTGTAATCACCCTTCTCCGAATGGAAGAATAAATGCAAGTCAGAATTCCAATTGGGACATAGTAGCAAAAATAGTTTGCCTGAAGCTGTAAAGAAAGACCTTGTAGCGTCACGTATAATTCGTGACGTAAATAATGCGCGTCGGAGATGTAAAATTGCAAAAGTCAAACAATTTATCAATGTAAAAGTGTCAAATTCATTTGCATACTGAATGTTTCTCACTATATCATGAGTAAATTTATTTTCAATTTTTTCAAGGTTTTTAATGTGTATTACATAAGGAAATAAAAAGATTTACTAAAATGATCATCTGACTCATCTTACCGGAGAACTCCCAACGTTGCGTGAACGCAACGTTCCATTCCGGCAAAATGAATAATCACAAAATAATTTGAGGGTTATATTTACCTTCTTTGGAGATGCATTATAATTTACGTCAGAAGTTTGAAGAAAGTAGGTATTCAATGTGGGAAGAAATGGGTTAATCGTAACATGTAGTATATAATAGACTTCTTGCTAAAATCCTATCGAGGAGACGGAGGGAAAAAAAGTTACAGCCTTTTCAGGTGAGACCTATTTTCCCATTTAAATAACATGGAGATAATTCTACTAATAAAAATGCTTTGTTTGAATGCTTTTTCTTATATATATCGCAATCAAAATGGATATAAAACTTGAAATTGGATTCAGGAACTCATAAATAGCATACACAGTCATATTATTTGCCATTTCTGCAAATGTGTTTTTTCTCCCAATGCGCGCATTTCGGGCCATTGTGCGCCGTAGGACTTGGGCGTGCCCACATGAAAGCAAGGGTGAGGCATTGCGTGTTTCGGGTCTTAATCCAATTTTCACTCAAAATTAGTTTTGGGCGATCGTAAGAGGGAGCGCCTCCTACGTGACGCGTTTCTTCGAGAGATTTCGTACAATTTCGACATTTTGTGCTGTTTCGGCCGATCCTCCATTTTTTGGCGCATATTAGAAATCCTTGAAAATAGTGCGAGTCGGCCTACTTACTAGTTAGCCTAGTAATTGGACGCGTCGTCCAGCTAATGATTCACAAGGGAGGGCTATATTTTCGTTAGCTCGAGTATCAGGGATTCCCCGTCGGTTCCGGTCTTACCACTCGAAACTGAATCGGGTTACGAATCAAATTTTGATTTCTCTTCCCGCAAGTACTCCCTTGCATAACGCAGCCGCCCCTCCACCCTCCCCTGTTGACGCCCAATCCTCTCGTTTCATTGATAACACAGGCCTACAAAAAAAATTTTTTTGTTTGTGCATCAAATGTTAGAGCTGATTCTTATAGTTATTTTTTGCGCTGATTTCAAATCTGTAAACCATTTTTTTTGTATCAGCTCTAGTTTTTGAGATACATCATGTATCATTTTCAGTATTTAGGACTATACAGTATAATGTAGCAGATAGCATGTTATACCACTCAATGTTAGGTAAATATTTTAATTTTTTACAGTTGGCAGTACCAGCTGAGTTTGTTTTGTTAATGATGCTCGCAATATAAACAAACCAGTTAACCTAAAATAGTGCAATGGCTTCACACGAAGAAGTTGTGTAAATCATCCTGAGATTATTTTGCTATGTTTGTGGTGAATATACATTCGTGGAAAACCGAAACCTATCTCGAACTTGAAAAAGAGCGTACTTTGCTTATTTTGGTGTTAAGTAGGCGACAAGATAAAACATGGGCTCCACATTCAGTGTGCAAAACCTGTAATGAACATTTAAGCAGTGGACTAATGGAAAGAGAAGGAATCTTAAGTTTGTGTGCCCATGGTTGGAGGGAACCAAAAGAATCATGTTGATGATTGTTACTTGTTTGGTGAGAATCACAGGAATAAACAGAAAAATCATAGCAAGTGGACCTATCCTGATCTTCTTCTGCAAGACGTCCTATTTCTCATTCAGATGAAGTGCCCATTCCTACTTTTCATCTACTTCCATTGTCAGTGATGATGAAGAACATTATTCTGATGCCCTAGGCCTACATGATGTAGGTGATACTAGTGATTGTGACTATGAAGGGCAAGCTCAAGCCCCAGCGTTTCAACCAAAATGAGTTAAGTGATCTAGTAAGAGACCTGCACCTTTCAAAAGAAGCTGCAGAACTTTTAGCATCTAGACTTAATGAGAAGGAACTTACTTGACCCGGGAACTACAATAACTTTTTTACCGTAAGAGAGAACAATCTTTGCTGCCATTCTTCAACAATGAGACAATTTAGTATTTTGTCACGATTCCAAGGTTATTACTAGCAATGGGTCTATCTCAGTATTTGTCCGAAGATGGCGTTTGTTCATTGACAGTTCTAAACGAGTTTGAAATGTGTTCTTTTGCACAATGGGAACAAAATATGTTCCATACCAATTGCCCATTCACGAAAATGAAAGAAGAGTATGACAACGTAGCTGGGTCTTGGACAAAATTAAGTACAATGAGCATCAGTGGGTAATTTGTGTTGACCTAAAATGGTAAATTCTTGCTAGGACAGCAAGGGGGCTTACACAAAGTTTCCTTGCTTCTTGTGTTTGTGGGATAGCAGAGCTAAACAAGCCCATTGGGTTAGAAGAGATTGGCCTGAACGAGAAGAAATGGTTGTAGGGCAAAGAAATGTGATTAACGAAGCCTAGTTTCTAGGGATAAAATCATTTTGCCTCCACTACATATAAAAGCTAGGTTGATGAAGCAGTTTGTGAAAGCTCTCGACAAGGACGGTCCATGCTTTGTTTATATAGGTCGTAAGATGCCTGGAATAAGCGCAGAAAAACTTAAAGCTGGCATTTTTGATGGTCCACAAATCAGACAGCTGTGAAAGATCCAGAGTTTGTGAACTCTATGAGTCCCGTGGAAAGCAGAGCGTGGAAATCGTTTGTACAAGTTATTACAAAGTTTTTGGGAAACATTAAAGCTGACAATTATGTTGAGCTTGTCAACAACATGCTCGATAACTTCGAAAGGCTGGGATGCAACATGAGCATAAAAGTGCATTACCTACACAGCCACCTGGACCATTTCCTTCACAACCTGGCGATTTTAGTGAGGAACAAGGAGAACGGTTTCACCAAGACATGAAGACCATGGAGGATCGTTTCAAGGAAGATGGTATACCCACATGATGGCGGACTACTGCTGGAACTGGAAAGAAGTTGCCGAAACCAGATCCATTCTAGGTCGTCACGAAAAGAACTTTTCACAGTGTCACTAATGTCCCAACTAAGGCCGAATGGGTCTTGTAAGTTGTATGTACGAGTAGGCATATCTCATTAAAATAACATTCTGAATTGAATTACTATTTTGTACTTTCATTCCTTATATATCATAATATCATAACTTGAAAACTAAAGCTCATAGAAAAAAACCAATGTCATTTTTGAAATCAGCGCCCCAAATATACTTAAAACAGCATTAAAATCGTTTGCACCATTTTCTGTGTTGCCTGTGTAATTTATCTGGCAGAAGTTTAGTAATGGAGCATACGGATCCATTGTTGGGCGCGTCCGCTGTGGCGTCATCACGCCACATCGCATTCCTAAGGTGATATCGTACTTTTGATGGAAATAGGGCACAGACAAAAATTTTTCTTGATCGCTACAGCGCGCAGCAAAATTGTTTAAATGGTCTGAGGAGAGAAAATACAATATCTACCATTTATTTATCGGGCCCAGCCGCCTCCTGGGGAACTATATATCTTCGCGACGGTTCAATATCGTCTTGGCGTCAGCTTGAAGACAAATTCACTTCGCGTTCGGCGGTACAGGTAGAAAAGAACAAGCGTTAGCGGCGCTACGCGTACGTAAGCAGCAAAAGAAATGAGCGATTGAATCCTTGTTTGACATTCTTCGTCTCTGCAAGCAGGCGAATCCGCAGATGACTGAGACGGAACAAGTAACTGGGCGCTACGCGGAGGCTCATCCGTGGATAGTTGAAAAAGTATTCCGATGGAAGTATCAACCATGACAAACTCATTCGTAGTGGTCAGCTTATCGAAGAGTGCTCGTGCGCGTATCACTTCTAATATTTAATGCACAGATTTGTACACTCGTACCTTTTCATCGTCCACAATGTTGGCTTGCCAGGGCAGCAAGGAGATTTATTCGCAGCATCTGGCACTCGCACTCCTCGCGCTCATCCATCCTAAAATAATTTCTTTGGTTACATTATTATTTCATTAATAAAAAATAGTTCCATTCATTCTGAAGCTACAATCAATTGATCCTTTCTCCACTTTGTTGTTGGATTCCTCTCTACCTGTCTTGAATGGTACGAAGCATTGTCCATGACAATGATGCATGGTCTTAAATGCGAATGCCGGAATCAGTTGTTCTTAACCCAGGATTCAAAAAGACAAAACTGTCATTGCTCCGTGATAATCTTGCCCCCTTTTAGGTCAGTAGCAAAATCGCACCACATCTACAAAGTGTCACAAACTATACATGCCTTAGTTTGTACAAAATGTCATAAAAACTCAAACACGTGTACCTGGTACAAAACCTTCTTTGTTCCTGCATGAACCAAAACTAGCCTCCTTCTTTCTGCTGGTCTCTTAATTATTCCTTTACTGGTGCCTGGTTGAAGCATGAATATGTAGTTGAACGTATGCGAAAAGATAGTTTTTTCTCATAATTTTTAGACATAAGTATAATAACCATTTTGAAAGGTCTCTTTACCATTCTATAGATCCATGTCTCATCTAGGTACACTACAGTCTTTGGGTTTTCACTTCTCTTATTTTTCATGTAGTCTGCCACAAAATACAACCTCTTTACAATAATTCATTTGTCTCACAAGACGAATATGTGGGTCTCCTTCCTCCATGCTAAAACAATTCTTAATATTCTGTACAACGTTGTGCACGACCTTTGAATAAAAGTATCATGATTTTCTTTTACATACTGCCATACCTCTTCAATGACCTCCTTCAAATACCTCCGAGCATCAAAAGGAAAGTAGAATTAATTTTAAACAATGATAGTTATGTAATTATTTATCATTTGGACTGTATAATTCTAAAGAACCTGTAATAAGTTATTGTACAGTTTCTGGGTTGATGGCCCCCATCTCGATAAGGTTTTCGTCCAGTTCCTGATCCTTGAGAAATGCTGAGATGGTCCTTGTTTGCTTCTGGACATAAATGTACTTCATTATTTGTGCACGTCTTCTGAATTTCAGTGGGAATATAGTTATTCAAATTATCGTTTTGCATATTATCGCGGCAAAAAGTATTAGGGTCATCCATGCAAAAAAGTAGGAAATCTGACACTACATCTCAGAATTTAAAAATAATTTTGCCACCTTACTTATCATGATACCTGCATGAACCAGGTACGATATTTTTGTCTCATCAGCCATTGTAGCAACATGTGGCACTTGAAATATTAGATTAGCAGTCTGTAGACATTCCTTATGATTTTTTCCGATGATACGCAACAAGCAAAAAATATTAAAGTGACACAATTTGTAGGAGAAATATAAAGGATAATTGACACAAAAAATATTTTTTATCTTGAGTCTTTAACATTAGGAAGTAAACAAATTCTAAAAATGCAATAAATGGAAAAACAATATTTAAATTTTGAATTTTGGAAGAAAAACTGCTGAAAAACTACTTTCAAGCTACTCTGTAAATTTCATCATGGAATCTTGAATGGTTTTAAAGTATGAATAAAAATATCTTACCGGCGCTCCGTAAACTAACTCGTCTCAGCTGCTACAAGCCGCGCGCCAGCCCTCTTCGTCAGCACTCGGCGTTACTTTTTCCTCCACGGCGCGATGGTGGGATTTCGCACAACTACTTCTCTAGGATCTTCTGGTGAATTAGAGTACGTCCTCACAGCAATTTTGTTTCTGAAACTGGAATCACAGCGTGGATACTCCGTGTTCCCGGCACTATTCAGACCTACGAATCTCCCAGTATTTAAAAATTCGGCCTCTACTTCATGTTCCTCTTTTGCTGGTAAAAATAATAAATTCCTTCCACATACTGTTCGCCCAATAAAAAAGTTCCCTAGGGGTAGTAATACAAAGTTCTTGAAGGCTTGCTAAGCTGCAGTCTGATGGTTCCTCCTATACCGTCACAGGACCTTTTCCGTGACTCGTGGCAAAAAAGTGCCATTCGGCTGGGACTGAAATCTCCTTGTGATACGTGACATTAGCAGTTTCTTTCGTTTATATTGCCAGCCGCGCCGTCACTAAAGTAATACATTTTACTAATTTCAGAAAAATTCTGAAAAAGACAGTAGAGTAGTTTCTTCTGAAATAAGTGCACTGCAGCAGAATCATGTACTAAATATCAGAAATATTGACACACACAGATGTTGCAATGAATATCTTCAAAATTCTGTAATAAATAATAAATGGATGTATTTTGCTTGAGATTGTTCAGTGGCAACCTTGAATCGCATCCTGAATAACGAAACTAAATTTTCGGAGTACACAATGACAATTAATTCTCCTGGGAAGGAGTTTTTCAATTGTTTTAAATATGATGATGAGCTCTCGCTATAAGTTATGAGCTTTGAATTTGATTTTTAAGGTAGGTGATAAAATTACTGACGAAAATTTTCAGCATTTGCTTAATAGTAATAATTTTTCGGCTCTGTCGGTTGTTGTCCATCTTTTTGTAAATCATTTCTTCAACAAGGTTGTTTTTTAAGGCTGAAATTTAATAACTCAGAAAGAGTTTCTGATTCTGGCACTCACGGCATTTATGAGAAAGCACTTAGGAGAAGGGCTGTCACAACCAGCTTTTTAAGAAACAATCATTGTGTTCTTTGTGCATCATCTTGATGAATATGTCCAAGCTCATACACATCAATTTCGTGTTTTCGCATATTGTGCAACGCAAACTTGTGATGCCTGGTGATCCAGCTAAGACACATGCTTTGGCCGCATACCAGCAAAACTCGAGAACCGATTATAATTTGGGTGTCTTTTTTAAATTCTCTGTACAGCTCTTTTAAATTCCCTAAAAGTAGCCGTTTTTGTCTTTTTTACTTTCTTACCCTTTCTTTGACAGATTTGTATCCTTCATGCCAGCCATAATCCTACTTAATCATCCTCTTGATAAAAACCTTCTACAAGATCTTTACATCACAAGGAAGATTGCGCTGATATTTTCTGTCAGGGTAAGTCATGAACCCTTCTGATTTGTGTAATTTTGCCGTACGAGCTACATGAAGAGATACGCTAAATCGACCATTATTTTTGTCACTCCAACTTTTGGCAAACACGTTAAATCATATATTTCTCATTAGCTGTTTTCACATTGAAAATTTCTTTGAATTGTGTTAACATTCTTCTCCATCATTGCTTTCTTACTCACATGAAATATTCAGAAAACCGCTTATTACGGCTCTCACCTTTCTCCTTGCGTACGATTCTCTCGGGTTGCTTTCGCAATGACAATGGTGATTGACCCAGAGGAATCAAAAATGTTGTTACATTACTGATCGTGGCTTCCTCTGCAACTCCTGGGGGCTACGTAATCCTCTTCACTTGATTTTTCACTTCACGTCTGTTTCAGTTGAGTCACTAAGATCTGTATGGGTATTTTAGATATTTTGAGACGACACAGATCGCATATTGCTTCACCTACCACTAAATCGATATTTTCTTCCGCATCGCCTCTGTTATCTTTCTCTTACCACCGACTTTTGTGCTTCTCAAGTCCGAATGGATTGCAGCACCAAAGCGTGTTAAACGTATTCACAATCTTCGGCATTTTCTATCACGATGTATCACTGAACAGTAACACTCGAAAACTAAGCCTGTAAAGAGTGGTGTCAGGATCCCTTCGAAAGCATCGATGGATATCCCTAGAGGAATGAACTTGGCGTGCGCCTACGACTAGCCTCACCCCTCGCTCGGCAAGGGCACGCGACTTTCAACCTTAAGAGCAAAATGCGCGTATACTTTTTATTAATAACTTACGTATTTTTAAGATTCCATCGCGACACTTGCAGAATGGGTATTTATGGGTTCTCTTGCCGTGTGTAAAATATGAAAGAAAGAAAATGTGTTTGAAGAAAAATGTATTTGTTAATTTATTAGCATTTTTATTATAAACAAATGTCTCAATCCTTAATATATTATCAACTGCTTAAAATATGATCATTTATCTTCAAAATAGTGTGCCCGTTTTTGAAGTTTTATTCATTTTGAACGTCATAATTATTTTCATTATAGAGTACATGTGTCATCGTCCAGGTTGAAACCGCAATTGTTTGCTAAACTACCAAAGATATAATTCCATACATTGTCTTTTAACTGTCATTATTAGTAGATTAACCATAAGAAAATATGAAAAAAATCTGAGACTCACTTTCAAACTTGAAATATTTGCATGGAATGACCCATTATTCTTTCAGAAGAACATGAGGTCCAGGGTAGGAATTTATAGCTAATTTACCTTTGAAAATATATTTTATTATATAGGAGGAATATTTTTGTCAACAAAACTCGAAAAAAATCTCTCTTTTCTGTATTCAAAATTCGACTAGAATATGGTTTAGGATAGAGACCACAGAATTATGAAAACGTGCACAAAATTCACTTCTCCCTCGTCACACGCAGTTTTTAACTGTTTTTGACGTAAATAAATCAATAAAGTGAGTCTCTCCTGCCTGTTTGCAAAATGAATTGGTCTTTCAAAAGTGAGTCACATTCTTCATCATTCCTCTAAATACAAATTCTCTTACCATTATCAGCTTCCTGATAAATATACCTGGCAATAGCTTCTCTAGAAAAGCCATCAACTGAATCTCTCACAGGTCGTGACCGCTTCCTCTTCTTGTTCGGAGTTCTAATAGGTTTTCCTGCCTTATAATCCTAATAATACTTGCCAAAGTTGTATAAGGTCTCTGTAATGTAGTAATATATTTCAATAAAATAATTATGATTCACTCTTATGTATAAACAACACAATAATTATCCTTCATAACTGTTGTTATTGTACATTAGCATAAAAACATAAGAACTTTAAATAAGTTTTTGTTTTTATGGAAATGTACAATAACAACAGTAATAAAGGATAATAATTATGTTGTCTATATAAAAAAGAATGAAGCTTTATATAATAAAAAACTATATAAGAAGACAACAGTACAAATCAAATTTTAAAAAATTATGATTCACATACACATGTTCATCATGAAAACATTCTGGCATGCAATAAAATGTACTACATAACTATTGTGAAATTAATAGCTTACCCCCACAATTAAAGCCACTTTGGCAATGACACTGCTCTCAGAAAGTTGCACTTCTTTACGAGAATTTTTCTCGCATCTTATATTTATAAACGTTGAGAAGGACCTGCCTTTCACCACTCGATAATATCCACCTCCTTTTCTGCTTAATTGGAGAATTGCATCTCGAATTTGAAGACATATTTTACCAAATGTCAATAGAAAACACGATTCAAGTTCCCTTCCGAAACCAATCACGCACTGGAGCGCAAGGAAACGCAAGGAAAACGATTTTGAAATAAGCAAGTGTGGGATGATGCTCGCTTGCATAAGCTCAGTATCTCCACACAACGTGTTGCAGGGTTCAAACGGTTGAAGTTAGCAGAAAGTTAATTTGTACGCACGTGTGCCAGTCGCCATCCAAGGAAAAGTCCCCGACTACAATACTTCCATTACGTTGGGTATTTCAGTTGGGGTTGGCACCTAAGCCAATGCAGTAAGAATGGCGGGTGACTTCCGGGAGGTTGGTATTTTTTTGCGTTCTGGGTCTTATCTTACGTGAAATAACCCATAATTTATATAATACAGGATTAATACAGGTCAATCATCACATTCCTTGAAAGTGTCACAAAGAAACAAAATATTGTCACGTTTAGGTAATTTTTATAGGAATTGGTTATGCTAAGCATGTGCTATCGATAGTACAATCCATCATTAAATTTTTGATGCAAAAAGAGAGTGAACGTGTGTGTGTGTGTGTGTGTGTGGTGTGTGTGTGTACAAGACTTCGAAGCTTATAAATTTTGCAAACCTCTGGCCATTAAGGTGTACAGAACATTCATCAAGATACATCTGCACCGATGTTGAATAAAATAACACACTACATGCTGGTTAAATAGCAATGTCGTACTAACATTAGCACATGCCTGGAAATAAAGTTGATCACAACAGTATTATAAAATATTTAATATTCCCTTATTTTATTTAGCCAAGTAAAACATAATGAAACTTGTTGAACTGTAACATATATTCCTTAAAACAATACTTGTACAAAATTGTGAGCACATAAACTTAATTGGAAAACAAAAAATATACAACAGTGTCCTCAAATAATAATTACAATAAATGTAATGATTTTAAATACTTTTTTTTCCTGAAATTATGTGAACATAACAATGTCATCAACAAATCTGTATAAAAACAAAATCTCACAATGCCTGTTGGGCAGCTATTGACTTATCACACAAAACATTCCAACTTGTCGGAAAAGTCAATTGCCTTCTAATGTGTTACTATTGATAACAGGGGCCACAATTCAGAAGAACTTGTGCATAATGCAAGAAATTAATTCCCTTAGGTTCCACACTTTCATTAGAGGAGATTTCCATGAAAAACAGAAATTGCTTGGTGACCAAGTAATTGGAAAAGTCTTGATGCAGATTCTTTTAATAAACTTATTGAAATTATTATATCCATTATTATTCCATCAATAAGTAAAATGGCTGAACACCACTAACACCTCTTAACTGAAAAGAATCAGAATACAATAGAATTTTGAGCATTGTATAATTATACATTATTCATTTAAATAGATAATACTCAGTAGTGGACATCTTCAATTTTTAAAGAGTGTACCCTCCAACATAAATTAGGTCCCAAGCTTAATTTAAATAATCACATATTATGTAAGGTTTTCCCTCTGACTGTTCAGATTTAATGGGTAATTGGATCCTCTAATTACAGATTATGATTAAAGGAAACAAAATATATAATCTTAATCATCAACGTTTTTAATTACATTGGTGAACCTATGGATCCCAACTGATCTTCTTGCAGTACGTACTTTTTATGTTGACCATCAATGGAACATTTTTCACACATAAATGTAGTAGAAAATGTGTGATCTTGATAGCATAGACTCACTGTGAACAAACTGAAACTTCAAATTTTGTTTTAGAAGTTGTTCATGTGGCCTCTACAAACCTACCGATACCTAAGTTGAGAATCCCTGGTTTAAAAGATTAAAGAGTTATGCTATATAGGTCCTGGCTAAACATCATGACATTAATTTCTACTAATGACAATTAATTGATATTGTATTTATACTAAATAAACCAGAAAATGAATGTAGCAAGAAAGTCATTTATTAAAAAAACACTAAATCAAAATTTTAAAATAAATTTCTAATAAGCAATTTGGTATTCAAAATATTCAAATAACTAATATTTTTTTACTAAAAAATGCCCACTGATAGAAAACACTGAGTTCGGAAGCTGAGCCCTCGCATCACTGGACCACTCTGACTGAAAATCTGATATTTTAACTGTAGAAGAGCTTTCAATATATTATTAATTAAGAGTTAGGTTGATGTTTTTCAAATTTAATTTCAATGTTAATGAAGTAACAGATTTATAAAAGTTTTAAAAAAGATTAGAAAAAAATTTAAAAATATTTCTTAGAATTATGTAGGCACTTTTTGCAAGTTCATTTACTTATTATTACTAATTATTCATAGTACATATTTTAATTTTGTAAATTATCAAATGTAGGTATACAATGGAGTTACATATTTATAAGTATTTCAACAAAATTTAAACAATAAATTAGCAAACTAAAATATTTTTTTTACTTCATACATTAATAATACTTACTGAGACTTCCATTTTTTACAATCTATTTAAACGATTTATTTCTTGTTTACTCAGATATAATTGAAGTAACATGTACAAACCTCAAAACAAGTTTATCGTGTGATCCTTCATCCAGCACACCTAATGCACAACCATTTATAACATCCTCCAAACATACATGTTGCATCATCAACATGTGTATTTTTTGTAGAAATATTCCTTGTTACATCTGTTCATAAATTTGTCAAAAGATTCAACTGTATCATAACCTGATGAAATAGTTATGCTTAGTCTAGGTGAAAATTAAAATAGTACAAGTCCATTAACAAACATCGGAGGCTTGTTGACAATCATTTATCACACTTTATATTGTTCAGAACAAATACATCTCTTTTTCTAATTATGATGACTGCATATATTATAAATGCTACATATCATGACAACATACCTATTAAAATATTTTGTTCTGTGAATTTTGGGAATATTATAATTTGATGTCATGTTGTTCCCACATAATGTTGTACTATATGTTCAGGCTCCATTCCACCTCCTGCAGGGTGCATAAAAAGTTTTCAAACAACAGTCAGAACATTATTGAAATAATATTCATTTACGTTAATCATATAAACACTTGATTATATGATTATGTGCTACTGGAATATTTCTTTACACAATGTACCACGTGGCTACAATACAACTATTTAAAAAATAATACACTTTATACACTTTATTTAAAATTATTAATTAATTATTAATTAATTAATTAATACACTTTATTTATACACTTTATTACACTTATTAATACACTTTATTTAAAAAATGTTTCTTCTGGGAATTTTATCAATTTCATTAGCAATACACCTAACCTTAAAATACACAAATAACTTTTAGGAATCGAAGTATCTATACTTTCAGCTAACTACCAACTAGTACATTACCTTTATATTTGATAATTATATTCTCCGACAATCCGATATTTGTCGAGCATCCACACTCTTACTATGTAGTAATGCATTGCAATAAAACACAGGAATCATATCATATACCACGTTCACCACTCTTCTCGGTCGTGTAAACATTATTGTATGTTTATCTTCTGCAAATTCAACACCACGAAGAACACAGAACACAAATACACACAACAACTCGATCGCAGAAATGCAGAGAACACGCACGTAATTCATAAATCTCAGAAACAAACAGAACCTGAACAGAATAGCATCCCCTCCCTCTCATACTCTTTGCCCCCTCCTCTCTTGACTTATACTCGAATTCGAGTGGAATGTCCCGACGGAGCCCAGCAATCACACTGGTGGGGGGAGCATCTCCGCTCATCACAGAGTGAAATTTTTCACTTAACCGGAAAGAGTATTTTGTATCACTTGTATCGAGTTAAAATGAGTGAAACGATGGCCGTTTTCACTCTAATAAGAGTGAAACAGTAGCTCAATCGTCTTTCGAGCGAAACTTTTCACTCGAAAAATTAAGAGAGTAAAGTTTCTCGGAAAACCTCAAACCGTTTTCTGTGAAAACTAGCCCAAAATTCTGTATTTTCAGAAACTCTCGAATGCAATTTTCTCAAACTGGCTCCAATTTGTTTTCAAACTTCTTAAACCCATAGTGCAAATTGCACTTTCAATATGACGTAAAGTCCATTTTGTGGTATGTTTTTTCTAGAATTACATTTTTTTAAGATCTCACACCGTTAATTACGCACATTACCAGCAATTAGTAAACATTATTTTATTTGTGAGTTAATATACTTCTAATGACTTTAAAAAAAGGTGTTTCTAAAACTAAAAAAGGTTCTATGGAGAAGAGCCTCGAATTTGCGTTTTTTGTGACGCTTAAACTACGTATTCTTAAAATCGGCTCTAAAGTTTTCAAAAAAATTGCCATTTTGTACGAAATTTTTCTGTTCTTTGATAATCTAATATTAATATTTCCGATCTAACAGTTAGAAACCGAAAAATGAAGAAAATGTCAAAAATAATTTGTGCGGCCATAGATGGCAGCTGCAGTTCCGAATAGGTGACCCAGAGTTAAGGAAATAGAAAACCTAATACGTGAAAGTCTGTGCCAATCTGAAGCACCGGAGGTTTACTTCCTCGCCCCTTTGACTGTACTTCTTAAGAACAGTGTGTTACGTCATCGTGCGCCGGAAAATGAATAATTTTTTACCAAAAACCTTACATAGACGGACTGTGGTAACCAAAAATAGGATAAATTCTATAGGCTCTGTGGCGCAATTCGATTTGCAAAAAAAAAAAATCATTTTACCACGTGTCATACACTATTATCTTTGGACTGCCTCACTGACTTTTTGTGCAAGTTTCCTTTTGATTTGTTTGTTATTTGGGTCATTGGCGACAGGCAGAATTTTTCTTTGTTGGTTTCACCTATTTATAAGAACAGTTCATCATCATCTCACTCTTAGAACTAGAATGTTAGCACGCTACGCAATACCTGAAAGGGTCCTCTTTTAGTAAGCGTTTATGTTTGTAAATTATTGCAGTCGGATGTTTGTAAATTATTGCATTATTTGACATGTTCTTAATTTGCGAGTTTCGTGGTAGTAGAACGGAAATGTTATATTAGGAATATTAATGCACAGTAAAACCACGCCTTAAATGGCTTTTCCTTGAAATAATTGCAACCGTTTTTAAGAATATGGGGTTTAAGCGCTACTGAAAATTCAAAGTTTGAAGCTCTTTTTCTCAGAAAACTTAGGAGTTTTTGAAAAACGTTATTAGAAGTAATTTTAAGCACTTTAACTCACGAGACTTTTAATTGTTTTTTGACGTAAAATTCATTCATTAATAAAATGAACTATAAACATAAGTATACTACTTATTAAACTTGGTGAAAAAGTATTTTCAAAGAAAACTTATGCCAACTGAAACTAGTGTATTGGTTACAGGACTTAACAGCAATTCAACTAGTTCTTATTTAAACGTTTTTTTATAATAATGAATCCTACTTTTACCCAGTTAATATAAATTGCTATGGTTTCTGTTGCATTATCTTTATATGTGCTTCCAAAATGTAAGGTGCTATTTCCTAACATTTAATTACACAATCATTTACATCCTTTTTGCATGGTATATGGAAACAAGTTAAGTCATAAAAGGAAGTTTGAAGGCATTTAAAATCGTAAAATGTACTCTTTAACCTTCTACAGCCGAGAAACAGGAGCGTATTTATTATGTAAAAATATAAAATAAATCCATAAGTTTGGATATTCTCTTTTATTATCAACATTAAAATGGTTACAGAAAAAAGCGAACCTCGTTTTATAAAAAAAAACGGAAAAAAGGGTAATCGTCAATTTATGGAATTATTTTATATTTCAAATTTTGAAAGTCTAATATGGAAAGTATTACTAATGAAAAGCTAACAAATGCATTGATGTGACCTTTCATTCAGTGAATAGATTTAGGATCTATACCTCGCTACGCGGACAAAAATAAGGACAAACATATACGTTTCGAATAATTTCTAAAAGCCTAATTTTCGAAAATACGCTCTACTAAATAAAACATCGTCTCCTGTATTATTTCAGTAGTATACCTTTCCATTGCGGCTCTCACACGCAACCAATCTTTATAATAAGGTCTCTAAGAAAGAGAACTTCACGGAGATATGACGAATTGCACTTTTACTTTAAATATATGCAGAATTTGTTTTAAAAAAAAACGCATCTAAATATTTAAGTCAAATGCAACCCGCATAACTTGTCAGTTTCGTCAAAGTACTCCTAAACAAAGCATTCTATGTCCTTAAGAACTAACATTTTGAGGCCGAAGGACCTCAAAGAAACGTTTTCACATCATAATCTACAAGATGAGACATTTCTCGATCTTCAATGAAATTTTCGGTTCTGCGCTTCAATATTACTATCGAGGCCACTTCAATATTTCAGCCCTTGCTGCTGGTAGCCATTTTTGTGACGACATGGCCTTAGAAGGCTTAGATTCCTCAAATCTTATATTTACTCTTTCTGTATAAACCGTGGTTTCTGCAGTCTGACGAGGTTTATTTGCATAATCATTCTTTCAAGATTTGCTCTCTATAGAGCGTCCGAGGTTAAGAATGAAGTACAGTCTCTTATGGCGACCAGTGATGCCAGACGTGGCGCTTTTCTGCTGTTCTGTATGAACCAAAAGTTCGATAGTGCCGACGAATCCCGCAATGAGGCGGAGCGCTAGTTTAGCGCTAAATTAGTCGTCTCGACCTTTCTATGTTATGAAAGCGTATTTCTTCCCTTTCCTCAATCTAAAACTATTCTTACGACATTCCGTTACACAGTTAAAGGATTTCTGTTAAGTTTCTCACCTTCTTTCTGCTTCGAAATGTGTAGTAAGAAATCACAAAGAAATATTCATTTTAAAGTGCGCCATTATTTCATACATCTGGAACTGAAGCCGACTATTTGCAGTTCCAAAAAGGTCAAATCTGTTATTCCCTTATTATCATCAGAGAAATAATGAGTTTTGATTACCGACACAATCGAGCCCACGGGAAAAAACTGATCTGATTCACGGAAAATCAACTGCCTTGCGCCAGGAGGGTGGCCAGTCAGCTCCCACTTAGGCATTGAGTACGAATCTCGATCAAAAATACTTCAAAACATTCATTCACCAGAAAAAGTGATTGTGAATTACGTACCTTAATATTGGTTCTCTTCCGTCTGCAATGGCTCAATTCCCTCCAGATCGTCTGTGCCACTGCTGGATTCCTCGGAACTTTCGTCATCGAGATTAATTTCAATATCACTGATTTCATCCGGGAGTTCATAAACTTTCCAAATTTCAGTTTCCAGTTTTTTGTACACCCTCAACGTAATTGCTCCAATGCTCTACGCTTACATTTTCGAATGCATCGTGAACGATACGTTCCACATTTTTTTTATTTTAAAACCAGTGTTGTTCATTCTAAATAGTTTTTCACTTCAGCCCACACTTTCTCTATCGGGTTGAGTTCGCAATGATAGGGAAGGGTAATAGGAGAACGGTGTGCCAGCAGCTGTCGCCATATCGATTTACGTACCCTTCATATTTAATCTTTAACAGTTCTCACAATTTCTATTAAATCACTTTTTAGAAAATGATCTTCAAAACAATATTAAGAGATCGAAGCCAATCTTTAATATTATTTTTTTTCCACGACATATTGGGATTTTTTCCCTCCTGCGACTGTGATAGGAAGCATTATCTGCAACAATGACAGATATCGGAGGGAGATTTATTAATTTATTTACGTCAAAAACAGTTAAAAACTGCGTGTGGACGAGCTATGGAGAGAAGTGAATTTTGTGCAGTTTTCATAATTCTGTGGGCTCTATCCTAAACCATATTCCTAGTCGAATTTTGATACAGAAAGAGAGGTTTTTTCGAGTTTTGTTGACAAAATATTCGCTCCTATATAATAAAATATATTCAAAGGTGAATTAGCTATAAATTCCTGCCCTGAACCCTCATGTTCTTCATGAAAGAATAATACTTTTTTGCCGCGATTAATATGAAAAAACGATAATTTGAAATAAGTATATTTCCCACTGAAATTCAGAAGGACGTGCACAAATAATGAAGTTACATTTATGTCCCAGAAGCAAAACAGGGACCATCTCAGCATTTGCTCATGGATCAGGGGAAACTGGACAGAAAAACCTGATCGAGATGTGGGGCCAGATTTTACTTGGGACTTAAACTTTTCTATTGAATTTAATCGTTTAATGTCTTCTGGCAAAGTGTTGTAGAGTAATGTACATGAATTGTATGTGATTTTTTGTAGTGAGTTGTTGATACTGCCACCTGGTGAATATGATTACTACGTCGTGTGTTATACTTATAGACATCGGCGTTTGCTGAAATATCATTCCCCCCTTAA